>JBBBDQ010025286.1:0-155378 GCA_037127315.1 Ascarosepion bandense
TTTCGCCCTTGCTGTACGTTCTTGCGTTGGAACCTTTCCTTCGCAAGTTACAGGCGAATCCGGTCCTTCGCGGAATTTCCGTGCCTGGTGCTACCACCTCGGCCAGGTACTCCGCCTATGCTGACGACGTTTCGGTTTTTGTGTCGAGCAAAGCCGAGATTGACGAAGTCAGCAAAGAAATCAGATGCTATGAGACGGTGACAGGGGCCAAGATCAATCGCGATAAGTCTGTTGGCTTGCGATTGGGTGCGTGGAAGGGAGTTTCTCTTCCCGGACCTTTCCTCTGGACGGACGGGCCGATCAAGATTCTCGGCGTCTTTTTCGGTCCTGATCTCCAGTTGGAAATGAATTGGTCGGAGGTTCGAGAGAAGGCCGAGGGCGCAGTTCGTCTGTGGACTCGGAGGAATCTTTCCTTAAAGGGGAGGGCGGAAGTATGTGCCTCGCACATCTACCCGATTCTCCTTTACCGACTTTCCGTACTTCCTCTCCCGTGTGCCATTCGTTTGGGACTAATACAGCTCTTGTTCTCCTTCCTTTGGGGAGAAGGCAAGTCTCCCAAGGTGCGTCGCGAGATCTGTCACCTTCATCCTTCTGAGGGCGGTCTGGGCATGCCTAGCGTTGAGATCCGTCAACACACGCTTCGCATTAGATTCCTGGATCGAATGTGTATGCTAGCGGATGAGAACAGCGGCCTCGTTCAAGAGGACGTCCATAAAAACTTTCCATCCTTGAGAAGTGTGCATTTGTCGGAGGAGGAGGCCGGCCGTACTCCTCGTGGCGAATGCTCCTTCTATAAAGAATGTCGTTTGGCTCTCCAGTTTCTCTTACGGGCTACGGATGGCCTCTCCAACGCCCAAGCGTTGTCTCTTAGGGCATTATATCGGGTGTTAGTTAGGGGGGCCGTTCAAGATGAACTAATTGGCGAGCTCGGGCTTACGAAGCAGGAGGCTCGCTCCATATGGCCTTGGGCGCCTGGGTTGAAATGTCTCACTAACGATGAGGCATCACTCACCTGGCTGATGATCCGGAAGGCCCTCTGGGTAGGCAAGAGGCTTCATGCAGCGGGCCTAACACCAAAATCAACCTGCGTGCGTTGTGGGCTGTCGACGGAAACCGTCGAACATGCCTTCTTCCACTGCAGTGTTGTTGCTCCGTTGTGTAAGTTTCTTGAAGATCTCATGGTTCGTATCCTTCGTGGAAAGTTCTTTGTCCTTGAGGCTAGTTCTGTTTGTAGCAATGTCGTGCCTCCGTTATCTAGGGCTGAGCACTATGTGCTCTTTTGCTTACTAGGTGTTATGCGAATCGTGATTTGGACGACGCGACAGAAGGAATTCTATGGTGATGAGAAGTTTACCTCTTCCCAACTGATCTTGTTCTTTAAGCATCAGCTTAAAGTCAAGATCAGGACGGAAGGAAACGACTCACTCCATCTGAATTTGGCAAAAGGTGGGTGAGTCTTGCGCGATTCTGTCGAGTGAAAGGTGCTGACCTGGAGTGGTTGTTTGATGCTGGTTAGGCATCAGGATATTGGGTGTGCTGGGCAGAACATGTGCACCCCTTCCGTGTTAGGTTAGAATAGGTAAATTTTGATTTTCTGTTTCTAATTTAATGTTAACTTAGCTAGGTTATGATTGCTCATTGGCCCCTTTTTCTTTTTGTCCCCAGTTTTCCTTTAGTTTTAATCCCCCATCCCTTCCCACTTTAGGTGTTCAACAATGTTAGTTCTCCGGTGGATGCGTGGCGACTTTCGTTATTTTTCAAGAGTGCTTTTCGTTTTTTGTTATGGTGTTTAAATGTGTGAGTGATTGTGTGAGTAACTGCTGATTGGATAAATGTAGTCATTATATTCTTTAAGCCACGCATTATTTTTCGTCCGGAGAAGTGATTTTGCTGTCACAATATTAGAGTAGTGGGGGGCTTTTATTACTAATACGATTTTATTTAGTTTTTTGTATATATTATTTATTCATTGTATAAAACCATTGGGGATATTTTAATGTTGTTATTTTCTGCCCATGCCCTCCACTGAACATTGTAAATATGGGAGTTAAGTAGGACAACATAGAGCAGCAGAGGTATTATGGTGATCGTGGTAAGAATGGTAAGTAAAAATGTGGTATTATGGTGTCCGGGTTATTGTAAGTGTGTCAGGGTCGACGAGAGTGAATAGCTAAGTTAAACTAGGACAGATGATGACCAGCCTTCCCCATCCCCAATTTCGGCCTTGTGCCACATTTTTTGTATTCGTACGAAAATAAATACGAGTTCATAGCAGTTCTTTTTTGACTTGCGTGTTCATTTCCGACTTACCTGACCTTGGTTTGGCGAGTGTCTGACTTTTGTTGGAATCAAAAAAAAAAAACACAAACTTTAATCACTTATTTCGAATTACTTCATTTTAAAAGAAAGGACCTTTTTGTATAGATAAGTTTATTTTTATTTTCTTTATTTTCTTTTTCGTTTATTTATCTTTTCTTTTTTATTCTTCTAGCTTTTTGTTGTTTATTTTCGTATTTTTGGCGGCCATATTTGTTTTTATTTAGGTCGGCCGTTTTGAATTTATTTTTTGTTTCTTTTTCTTTCTTTTCAGTATCTGTTTGGCCTTAAGTGCCATATTTATATTTTTTTTAATAGTAACTGTCCATTTTGACCAAGAAGCTGAAAAATTAACTGATTTTTATTTTTCTTCCACTTTAACTTTTCTTTTTTTTCAGCCCCTCCCCAGTTTTTCTTTTGCGGAAGTCGCCGTTAGGAGACTTTTCGCTTTCTTTTTGTTGTTATTTGTTTTTTGTTTCTTTGTGCATTTGATTCAATTGTAAATTTGTAAAGTTTATTCCTTGTTCAAATTTATTTTTGTTAATTCTTTTATTTTTCGTAAAAGTTTAGTTAAACCGTTTATTTTAATTTTAGCCCCTCCCTCTATTTTCCTTGTCGGGAGTAGCCGTTTAGGCAACTCTTCGTTTTTCTGTTTGTTTTATTTTCTTTAAATTTCTTTGTGTATTTAGTTTATCGTAATTTGTAAAGTTTATTTTTGTTTTTATTTATTTATTTATTTATTTATTTATTTATTTATTTATTTTTTTTTAACCTCTGAAGAGGCTTATTTTTACCATTTAAGGCTTTTTCTTCTCTTATATTTGTAAGAGTTTAATTTCACCGTTAAAGGCAAGTTTTTACTAAGCCTTTTGTTATTTCTATTCTTTGCCGTTATAGGCTAATTTTGTAATTATTATTGTTCTTGTTATTACTTTGTGAGGAGAGCCCCTCCTTTTTTTTTTTTTTCTCCCCCCCCCCCCCCCCACCTTTTTTTCCTACCCCGCTCCATTCTCTTATTATTTACGGAGGAAAAATATTTAGTGACAAGCAAATACGAAAATGGCCGACTCAAGTCGGTCTGTTAAGAAAAAATTAATTTTTGATCCGCCCGGGAAGGGCCCGCCTGACAAAAATAAAGAGGCCTACCCCCCTCTAAATGATACTAATAGTAAGACGAAAAATACGGTGGCCGAGAAGGGCCAAAAGATTGCTACAGACGAAAAGACTAGAAATGCCAAAGACAAAAATAAAGATGCTAAGGCCGGGGAGTTGCCCGATTGCTGGAAGTCCCCACCTAGTTGCATTATAAACATTGCGGAGTTTCTGGAGAGATCTAAAGGTTTCGACCATCTTTTGAAAGATGACGGACTTTTGGAAAACCCCCAGGAACTACAAAAGTTTGAAAAGAGAATGGTGTCGGTCTTCGTGGTGGACAAGCGTTCGCGCAAAATTTGTCGCTCCACGAAAGACACAGTGATCCGATCACTGGTATCCCTAGGGGTTAAGCCCCAAAGAGTAATTAAAGGACCTGGCTTTTTCATGTGGGACGTACTGCTGCCCACACCGGAAGATTGTTTGGAAGTCGTCAGTAGAGAACTAATTATTAATGACCTTATCTTGAGAACAGAATATGAAGGCCGAAGGAGGACCACGGTAGCAGTATACGAGGTGCCTCCTCAGGTTGCCGGCGAACATCTGGCATCGTATTTAAAAAAGTATGGCCAAATACTCGCAGCCGCCTTCCGACAACCTGATCGGGGGATGGACTTTTGACATCATGATCGATCGAGAAGCCTTCGAGTCCATCCCCAACTGCTTGGATTACTGCGGCCGGAAAATGCCGGTCATAGTGACTGGCCGAAAACCAACTTGCTGGAAGTGCGGGCAGACTGGTCACCTGTCCTCTTCCTGCCCAGAGAAGAAGGCCTCTGGTGATCCGGCCGCTGGCGACCAGAATACCCCTAAGCCTGACAACCGTAGTTCCGCAACGCCTGTAATGGGCCTAGCAGCGGCACGGTCCGGTGTCTCACAAACACCGGGTGGGTCTCGGCCCCCATCCTCCCAAATTCCGAAGCCTGCCGCAAGTGTGGTTAAGGACAAGGATGAGGGAGTATGGCATGTCGTTGCTAGAGGCAAAGGGAAGATCCGAGCAGCGGTGCCTCAGTCCCCTGAATCTCCTAGGGATGACACCGACAGTCCCACTCCCTCTAGCAGCTTTAAGGGCGACGTCCCGGCGGTCCATCAGGACAGGCCATTGAACGAGATGCAAAAGAAGGCCGAACCCAACTGGGACAAAATTGTTCAGCTTAGGAAACTTAAGAAAGAGCTGGAAAATAAGAAACCATCAAAACCAGCAACTTCACACTCTTCCGTTTCCGCCCCTTCCTCCCCCTCCCGGAAAAAAACCATAGCCCCTCCGCCCATGACAAAGTCTCTGACCACTTCCCCGTCCAAAATGACCACCTTGAAATATCAATCCCCAGTCCCTTCTCGTGTCCCTTCTACTCCTGCTTCTCCTGATGACTCGCCCACTCCCACCCCAACACCTACTCCCTCTCTCTCTCCTCACAAAAGTAAGAGACAGAGAAGCCCTGAGGCGGCCAGTGGAGAGGAAAAAAGGAAGAAAATGAAACCTCCCTTCAACCTTGGGGAGGACGTATGTAGAGTTTCCGAGGAGACTGCTCAAAGGGCTCTGAGCCACTCAAAGCGTCTAAAACCGCTACTTCGTTTTCAAAAATTACACGACAAGGATATAGAAGACCCGCGCAACTTCCCTAATGCAAAGAGGATCCTGACGGTCGTGCGGTCGGGAACTGGAACTCGGCAAATATGGACTATGTTAGGGGAGGCAAATGATTCGTTTGCTATGAACCCTCCCCTTTCTTACTTCCATGAGGAGGACAAGGCAAATTTGCAGCAGTTTTGTTCTGGGAGGACCCCGGTTTATGTTCACCCCTCCCTTTACAGAGCGTTAAAACTAACGTTTCCCCTGGACATTGGCGGCCTGTCCCATGATGGCACTATTAAAAGTGAAATGGGTCTCGGCTCAATGGGACGGGCTGTCGGTGTCCTGTCACCGGACATGTTCGGAACAGTTCCTCAACCCTAATCGGACTGATAATGGCTCTCTGGTTAGCAAGTATGAATGCCCGGGGGCTGAGGTCTGAGTCTCGGAGGGTGAGACTCACTCATGATCTCCAGCGCCTCGGGGTTGATGTTTGTTGTCTACAGGAAACCCGGTTTTTAGCTGGCGACTATGAGGGCATTCTGTCTAGGGATTACGATCTCTATTCAGCATGTTTTGATGGTCGTTCTAGAGGAGTTTCTTGGCTAGTGAGCAAGTCTTTGGGTGCGGCGTGTACGCTTGTCTTCGCGGATCCAGCGGGCAGGATTTGTGTGCTGGATATTACCATAAAGGAGAAGTCTTTTCGGCTCATTGGGGTTTATGCGCCCAATGTCCATACGGAGCGTCCTGCTTTGTTTCGGCAGCTCGAGTCGTTCTTTGGAACATCGAGGCGGGTAATTTTAGCGGGGGATTGGAATGCCGTCCTTGACCCTGAGAAAGATCGGATAGGAGAAAGATCGGGTACTAACAACCCGGATGTGAAACCATTTCGGGAATTTCTCGACAGGAATGATCTTGTCGATAAATACCGAAATGAACACCCCCGGGAGGTAGTGTGGACTTGGACTAATAGGGGCAGCTCGGATTCGAAGGTACGCGCAAGCTACCTCGACCGAGTCCTAGTTAGGAGAGTCGACGTAGGGCTCTTAGGTTGTCCAAGTTTCCATTCGATAGTTTACACGGATCATAGGCTCGTCCGGGTTCGTGTAAACTTAGATAAGCCTAAGGTTAAGTTGGCTGGCTACTGGAAATTGAACGCGTCATTATTTGATAGCCAAGATTTCCAGCACCAGCTTTTACTAACACTAAAGCGGGAACTGACGGGGGCTGTGGTTGGGAATAAGTGGTGGGACACACTTAAATCCAAAATTAGGTCGTTTGCTGCCGACTATAGCCGTCGGCTCAACTTAGCTAATTTAGCGGCGCAAACGACGTTAGAGAAAAAAGTTGATCGGGCAGTTAAATCCCGTAATAGTGGGGACGTAGCCTTAGCTAGGGCCGAGCTGGCCTCCTTGCTTATCAAGAAGGATCAAGCTCTGGTAGTTAGGGCTAGGTTAAAAAGAATGTCTTCTGAGGCAACGAATATGGCCGCAGAATTGCGTGCAGAGGAAGCTAGGCAAGCAGCCAATCGGCATATCAAGGACATCACATTGCCGGATGGTCATACCGTGACTACAGACGTGGGTATATGTGGAGCTTTTCGGGATTACTTCCAGGATCTTTTCACCAGGGAGCCCGGTCTGAGCTCTGCTCAGTTCGACACCTATTTGGCTGACTTTCCCCGCCTCTCGGCGGCTGAAGCGGCTAGGTGCGAGGGGCCCATAACAGAGTCGGAAATCTGGGATGCGCTGAAATTGGTTGGCCGGGACAAAACTCCAGGATTGGATGGTCTTCCCTACGAACTGTACTTGAGGCAGTCGTCCGTTCTTGTTCCTCTGCTGGCTCTTGTTTATAACAACTGGATGAAGCAGGGGTCTATACCTCGACGCTTCACCAGGGGTGTAATCAAGTTGCTTCGCAAGAGCAAGAGCGGTGGGGGTGGCATAGATAATTATCGGCCTTTAACGATGTTAAATACTGACTTAAAGATTTTTGCCAGGATCTTGGCCGGCCGTTTGCAGGCTGTCCTCTCTAGTCTGATTGGCCCCGAGCAGACTTGTGCTGTGAAGGGCAGGACTATTCAGGACAACCTTCATTTGGTACGCCTGATCATCGAGAAAACCGACACCGAAGCCGCGCTGATCAATTTGGATCAGTCCAAGGCATTCGATAGGGTTGACCATCGCTTCTTGGAATCTGTCCTTTCCGCCGCCGGTTTCGGGCCGTACTTTCGCTCATTGATCCGACTGCTGTATGAGTCCCCCGGTGCGCTGGTGGAAGTGAATGGGGTAAGATCGAAGCCCTTCACATTATCTCGCTCCATTCGTCAAGGTTGTCCACTTTCGCCCTTGCTGTACGTTCTTGCGTTGGAACCTTTCCTTCGCAAGTTACAGGCGAATCCGGTCCTTCGCGGAATTTCCGTGCCTGGTGCTACCACCTCGGCCAGGTACTCCGCCTATGCTGACGACGTTTCGGTTTTTGTGTCGAGCAAAGCCGAGATTGACGAAGTCAGCAAAGAAATCAGATGCTATGAGACGGTGACAGGGGCCAAGATCAATCGCGATAAGTCTGTTGGCTTGCGATTGGGTGCGTGGAAGGGAGTTTCTCTTCCCGGACCTTTCCTCTGGACGGACGGGCCGATCAAGATTCTCGGCGTCTTTTTCGGTCCTGATCTCCAGTTGGAAATGAATTGGTCGGAGGTTCGAGAGAAGGCCGAGGGCGCAGTTCGTCTGTGGACTCGGAGGAATCTTTCCTTAAAGGGGAGGGCGGAAGTATGTGCCTCGCACATCTACCCGATTCTCCTTTACCGACTTTCCGTACTTCCTCTCCCGTGTGCCATTCGTTTGGGACTAATACAGCTCTTGTTCTCCTTCCTTTGGGGAGAAGGCAAGTCTCCCAAGGTGCGTCGCGAGATCTGTCACCTTCATCCTTCTGAGGGCGGTCTGGGCATGCCTAGCGTTGAGATCCGTCAACACACGCTTCGCATTAGATTCCTGGATCGAATGTGTATGCTAGCGGATGAGAACAGCGGCCTCGTTCAAGAGGACGTCCATAAAAACTTTCCATCCTTGAGAAGTGTGCATTTGTCGGAGGAGGAGGCCGGCCGTACTCCTCGTGGCGAATGCTCCTTCTATAAAGAATGTCGTTTGGCTCTCCAGTTTCTCTTACGGGCTACGGATGGCCTCTCCAACGCCCAAGCGTTGTCTCTTAGGGCATTATATCGGGTGTTAGTTAGGGGGGCCGTTCAAGATGAACTAATTGGCGAGCTCGGGCTTACGAAGCAGGAGGCTCGCTCCATATGGCCTTGGGCGCCTGGGTTGAAATGTCTCACTAACGATGAGGCATCACTCACCTGGCTGATGATCCGGAAGGCCCTCTGGGTAGGCAAGAGGCTTCATGCAGCGGGCCTAACACCAAAATCAACCTGCGTGCGTTGTGGGCTGTCGACGGAAACCGTCGAACATGCCTTCTTCCACTGCAGTGTTGTTGCTCCGTTGTGTAAGTTTCTTGAAGATCTCATGGTTCGTATCCTTCGTGGAAAGTTCTTTGTCCTTGAGGCTAGTTCTGTTTGTAGCAATGTCGTGCCTCCGTTATCTAGGGCTGAGCACTATGTGCTCTTTTGCTTACTAGGTGTTATGCGAATCGTGATTTGGACGACGCGACAGAAGGAATTCTATGGTGATGAGAAGTTTACCTCTTCCCAACTGATCTTGTTCTTTAAGCATCAGCTTAAAGTCAAGATCAGGACGGAAAGGAAACGACTCACTCCATCTGAATTTGGCAAAAGGTGGGTGAGTCTTGCGCGATTCTGTCGAGTGAAAGGTGCTGACCTGGAGTGGTTGTTTGATGCTGGTTAGGCATCAGGATATTGGGTGTGCTGGGCAGAACATGTGCACCCCTTCCGTGTTAGGTTAGAATAGGTAAATTTTGATTTTCTGTTTCTAATTTAATGTTAACTTAGCTAGGTTATGATTGCTCATTGGCCCCTTTTTCTTTTTGTCCCCAGTTTTCCTTTAGTTTTAATCCCCCATCCCTTCCCACTTTAGGTGTTCAACAATGTTAGTTCTCCGGTGGATGCGTGGCGACTTTCGTTATTTTTCAAGAGTGCTTTTCGTTTTTTGTTATGGTGTTTAAATGTGTGAGTGATTGTGTGAGTAACTGCTGATTGGATAAATGTAGTCATTATATTCTTTAAGCCACGCATTATTTTTCGTCCGGAGAAGTGATTTTGCTGTCACAATATTAGAGTAGTGGGGGGCTTTTATTACTAATACGATTTTATTTAGTTTTTTGTATATATTATTTATTCATTGTATAAAACCATTGGGGATATTTTAATGTTGTTATTTTCTGCCCATGCCCTCCACTGAACATTGTAAATATGGGAGTTAAGTAGGACAACATAGAGCAGCAGAGGTATTATGGTGATCGTGGTAAGAATGGTAAGTAAAAATGTGGTATTATGGTGTCCGGGTTATTGTAAGTGTGTCAGGGTCGACGAGAGTGAATAGCTAAGTTAAACTAGGACAGATGATGACCAGCCTTCCCCATCCCCAATTTCGGCCTTGTGCCACATTTTTTGTATTCGTACGAAAATAAATACGAGTTCATAGGAGTTCTTTTTTTGACTTGCGTGTTCATTTCCGACTTACCTGACCTTGGTTTGGCGAGTGTCTGACTTTTGTTGGAATCAAAAAAAAAAAACACAAACTTTAATCACTTATTTGAAATTACTTCATTTTAAAAGAAAGGACCTTTTTGTATAGATAAGTTTATTTTTATTTTCTTTATTTTCTTTTTCGTTTATTTATTTTGATCTTTTCTTTTTTATTCTTCTAGCTTTTTTGTTGTTTATTTTCGTATTTTTGGCGGCCATATTTGTTTTTATTTAGGTCGGCCGTTTTGAATTTATTTTTTGTTTCTTTTTCTTTCTTTTCAGTATCTGTTTGGCCTTAAGTGCCATATTTATATTTTTTTTTAATAGTAACTGTCCATTTTGACCAAGAAGCTGAAAAATTAACTGATTTTTATTTTTCTTCCACTTTAACTTTTCTTTTTTTTTTCAGCCCCTCCCCAGTTTTTCTTTTGCGGAAGTCGCCGTTAGGAGACTTTTCGCTTTCTTTTTGTTGTTATTTGTTTTTTGTTTCTTTGTGCATTTGATTCAATTGTAAATTTGTAAAGTTTATTCCTTGTTCAAATTTATTTTTGTTAATTCTTTTATTTTTCGTAAAAGTTTAGTTAAACCGTTTATTTTAATTTTAGCCCCTCCCTCTATTTTCCTTGTCGGGAGTAGCCGTTTAGGCAACTCTTCGTTTTTCTGTTTGTTTTATTTTCTTTAAATTTCTTTGTGTATTTAGTTTATCGTAATTTGTAAAGTTTATTTTTGTTTTTATTTTTTTTAACCTCTCAAGAGGCTTATTTTTTACCATTTAAGGCTTTTTCTTCTCTTATATTTGTAAGAGTTTAATTTCACCGTTAAAGGCAAGTTTTTACTAAGCCTTTTGTTATTTCTATTCTTTGCCGTTATAGGCTAATTTTGTAATTATTATTGTTCTTGTTATTACTTTGTGAGGAGAGCCCCTCTTTTTTTTTTTTTTTTTTTTTTTCTTCGCCCCCCCCCCCACCATTTTTCCTACCCCGCTCCATTCTCTTATTATTTACGGAGGAAAAATATTTAGTGACAAGCAAATACGAAAATGGCCGACTCAAGTCGGTCTGTTAAGAAAAAATTAATTTTTGATCCGCCCGGGAAGGGCCCGCCTGACAAAAATAAAGAGGCCTACCCCCCTCTAAATGATACTAATAGTAAGACGAAAAATACGGTGGCCGAGAAGGGCCAAAAGATTGCTTCAGACGAAAAGACTAGAAATGCCAAAGACAACAATAAAGATGCTAAGGCCGGGGAGTTGCCCGATTGCTGGAAGTCCCCACCTAGTTGCATTATAAACATTGCGGAGTTTCTGGAGAGATCTAAAGGTTTCGACCATCTTTTGAAAGATGACGGACTTTTGGAAAACCCCCAGGAACTACAAAAGTTTGAAAAGAGAATGGTGTCGGTCTTCGTGGTGGACAAGCGTTCGCGCAAAATTTGTCGCTCCACGAAAGACACAGTGATCCGATCACTGGTATCCCTAGGGGTTAAGCCCCAAAGAGTAATTAAAGGACCTGGCTTTTTCATGTGGGACGTACTGCTGCCCACACCGGAAGATTGTTTGGAAGTCGTCAGTAGAGAACTAATTATTAATGACCTTATCTTGAGAACAGAATATGAAGGCCGAAGGAGGACCACGGTAGCAGTATACGAGGTGCCTCCTCAGGTTGCCGGCGAACATCTGGCATCGTATTTAAAAAAGTATGGCCAAATACTCGCAGCCGCTTCCGACAACCTGATCGGGGGATGGACTTTTGACATCATGATCGATCGAGAAGCCTTCGAGTCCATCCCCAACTGCTTGGATTACTGCGGCCGGAAAATGCCGGTCATAGTGACTGGCCGAAAACCAACTTGCTGGAAGTGCGGGCAGACTGGTCACCTGTCCTCTTCCTGCCCAGAGAAGAAGGCCTCTGGTGATCCGGCCGCTGGCGACCAGAATACCCCTAAGCCTGACAACCGTAGTTCCGCAACGCCTGTAATGGGCCTAGCAGCGGCACGGTCCGGTGTCTCACAAACACCGGGTGGGTCTCGGCCCCCATCCTCCCAAATTCCGAAGCCTGCCGCAAGTGTGGTTAAGGACAAGGATGAGGGAGTATGGCATGTCGTTGCTAGAGGCAAAGGGAAGATCCGAGCAGCGGTGCCTCAGTCCCCTGAATCTCCTAGGGATGACACCGACAGTCCCACTCCCTCTAGCAGCTTTAAGGGCGACGTCCCGGCGGTCCATCAGGACAGGCCATTGAACGAGATGCAAAAGAAGGCCGAACCCAACTGGGACAAAATTGTTCAGCTTAGGAAACTTAAGAAAGAGCTGGAAAATAAGAAACCATCAAAACCAGCAACTTCACACTCTTCCGTTTCCGCCCCTTCCTCCCCCTCCCGGAAAAAAACCATAGCCCCTCCGCCCATGACAAAGTCTCTGACCACTTCCCCGTCCAAAATGACCACCTTGAAATATCAATCCCCAGTCCCTTCTCGTGTCCCTTCTACTCCTGCTTCCCCTGATGACTCGCCCACTCCCACCCCAACACCTACTCCCTCTCTCTCTCCTCACAAAAGTAAGAGACAGAGAAGCCCTGAGGCGGCCAGTGGAGAGGAAAAAAGGAAGAAAATGAAACCTCCCTTCAACCTTGGGGAGGACGTATGTAGAGTTTCCGAGGAGACTGCTCAAAGGGCTCTGAGCCACTCAAAGCGTCTAAAACCGCTACTTCGTTTTCAAAAATTACACGACAAGGATATAGAAGACCCGCGCAACTTCCCTAATGCAAAGAGGATCCTGACGGTCGTGCGGTCGGGAACTGGAACTCGGCAAATATGGACTATGTTAGGGGAGGCAAATGATTCGTTTGCTATGAACCCTCCCCTTTCTTACTTCCATGAGGAGGACAAGGCAAATTTGCAGCAGTTTTGTTCTGGGAGGACCCCGGTTTATGTTCACCCCTCCCTTTACAGAGCGTTAAAACTAACGTTTCCCCTGGACATTGGCGGCCTGTCCCATGATGGCACTATTAAAAGTGAAATGGGTCTCGGCTCAATGGGACGGGCTGTCGGTGTCCTGTCACCGGACATGTTCGGAACAGTTCCTCAACCCTAATCGGACTGATAATGGCTCTCTGGTTAGCAAGTATGAATGCCCGGGGGCTGAGGTCTGAGTCTCGGAGGGTGAGACTCACTCATGATCTCCAGCGCCTCGGGGTTGATGTTTGTTGTCTACAGGAAACCCGGTTTTTAGCTGGCGACTATGAGGGCATTCTGTCTAGGGATTACGATCTCTATTCAGCATGTTTTGATGGTCGTTCTAGAGGAGTTTCTTGGCTAGTGAGCAAGTCATTGGGTGCGGCGTGTACGCTTGTCTTCGCGGATCCAGCGGGCAGGATTTGTGTGCTGGATATTACCATAAAGGAGAAGTCTTTTCGGCTCATTGGGGTTTATGCGCCCAATGTCCATAGGGAGCGTCCTGCTTTGTTTCGGCAGCTCGAGTCGTTCTTTGGAACATCGAGGCGGGTAATTTTAGCGGGGGATTGGAATGCCGTCCTTGACCCTGAGAAAGATCGGATAGGAGAAAGATCGGGTACTAACAACCCGGATGTGAAACCATTTCGGGAATTTCTCGACAGGAATGATCTTGTCGATAAATACCGAAATGAACACCCCCGGGAGGTAGTGTGGACTTGGACTAATAGGGGCAGCTCGGATTCGAAGGTACGCGCAAGCTACCTCGACCGAGTCCTAGTTAGGAGAGTCGACGTAGGGCTCTTAGGTTGTCCAAGTTTCCATTCCATAGTTTACACGGATCATAGGCTCGTCCGGGTTCGTGTAAACTTAGATAAGCCTAAGGTTAAGTTGGCTGGCTACTGGAAATTGAACGCGTCATTATTTGATAGCCAAGATTTCCAGCACCAGCTTTTACTAACACTAAAGCGGGAACTGACGGGGGCTGTGGTTGGGAATAAGTGGTGGGACACACTTAAATCCAAAATTAGGTCGTTTGCTGCCGACTATAGCCGTCGGCTCAACTTAGCTAATTTAGCGGCGCAATCGACGTTAGAGAAAAAAGTTGATCGGGCAGTTAAATCCCGTAATAGTGGGGACGTAGCCTTAGCTAGGGCCGAGCTGGCCTCCTTGCTTATCAAGAAGGATCAAGCTCTGGTAGTTAGGGCTAGGTTAAAAAGAATGTCTTCTGAGGCAACGAATATGGCCGCAGAATTGCGTGCAGAGGAAGCTAGGCAAGCAGCCAATCGGCATATCAAGGACATCACATTGCCGGATGGTCGTACCGTGACTACAGACGTGGGTATATGTGGAGCTTTTCGGGATTACTTCCAGGATCTTTTCACCAGGGAGCCCGGTCTGAGCTCTGCTCAGTTCGACACCTATTTGGCTGACTTTCCCCGCCTCTCGGCGGCTGAAGCGGCTAGGTGCGAGGGGCCCATAACAGAGTCGGAAATCTGGGATGCGCTGAAATTGGTTGGCCGGGACAAAACTCCAGGATTGGATGGTCTTCCCTACGAACTGTACTTGAGGCAGTCGTCCGTTCTTGTTCCTCTGCTGGCTCTTGTTTATAACAACTGGATGAAGCAGGGGTCTATACCTCGACGCTTCACCAGGGGTGTAATCAAGTTGCTTCGCAAGAGCAAGAGCGGTGGGGGTGGCATAGATAATTATCGGCCTTTAACGATGTTAAATACTGACTTAAAGATTTTTGCCAAGATCTTGGCCGGCCGTTTGCAGGCTGTCCTCTCTAGTCTGATTGGCCCCGAGCAGACTTGTGCTGTGAAGGGCAGGACTATTCAGGACAACCTTCATTTGGTGCGCCTGATCATCGAGAAAACCGACACCGAAGCCGCGCTGATCAATTTGGATCAGTCCAAGGCATTCGATAGGGTTGACCATCGCTTCTTGGAATCTGTCCTTTCCGCCGCCGGTTTCGGGCCGTACTTTCGCTCCTGGATCCGACTGCTGTATGAGTCCCCCGGTGCGCTGGTGGAAGTGAATGGGGTAAGATCGAAGCCCTTCACATTATCTCGCTCCATTCGTCAAGGTTGTCCACTTTCGCCCTTGCTGTACGTTCTTGCGTTGGAACCTTTCCTTCGCAAGTTAAAGGCGAATCCGGTCCTTCGCGGAATTTCCCTACCTGGTGCTACCACCTCGGCCAGGTACTCCGCCTATGCTGACGACGTTTCGGTTTTTGTGTCGAGCAAAGCCGAGATTGACGAAGTCAGCAAAGAAATCAGATGCTATGAGACGGTGACAGGGGCCAAGATCAATCGCGATAAGTCTGTTGGCTTGCGATTGGGTGCGTGGAAGGGAGTTTCTCTTCCCGGACCTTTCCTCTGGACGGACGGGCCGATCAAGATTCTCGGCGTCTTTTTCGGTCCTGATCTCCAGTTGGAAATGAATTGGTCGGAGGTTCGAGAGAAGGCCGAGGGCGCAGTTCGTCTGTGGACTCGGAGGAATCTTTCCTTAAAGGGGAGGGCGGAAGTATGTGCCTCGCACATCTACCCGATTCTCCTTTACCGACTTTCCGTACTTCCTCTCCCGTGTGCCATTCGTTTGGGACTAATACAGCTCTTGTTCTCCTTCCTTTGGGGAGAAGGCAAGTCTCCCAAGGTGCGTCGCGAGATCTGTTGCCTTCATCCTTCTGAGGGCGGTCTGGGCATGCCTAGCGTTGAGATCCGTCAACACACGCTTCGCATTAGATTCCTGGATCGAATGTGTATGCTGGCGGATGAGAATAGCGGCCTCGTTCAAGAGGACGTCCATAAAAACTTTCCATCCTTGAGAAGTGTGCATTTGTCGGAGGAGGAGGCCAGCCGTACTCCTCGTGGCGAATGCTCCTTCTATAAAGAATGTCGTTTGGCTCTCCAGTTTCACTTACGGGCTACGGATGGCCTCTCCAACGCCCAAACGTTGTCTCTTAGGGCATTATATCGGGTGTTAGTTAGGGGGGCCGTCCAAGATGAACTAATTGGCGAGCTCGGGCTTACGAAGCAGGAGGCTCGCTCCATATGGCCTTGGGCGCCTGGGTTGAAATGTCTCACTAACGATGAGGCATCACTCACCTGGCTGATGATCCGGAAGGCCCTCTGGGTAGGCAAGAGGCTTCATGCAGCGGGCCTAACACCAAAATCAACCTGCGTGCGTTGTGGGCTGTCGACGGAAACCGTCGAACATGCCTTCTTCCACTGCAGTGTTGTTGCTCCGTTGTGTAAGTTTCTTGAAGATCTCATGGTTCGTATCCTGCGTGGAAAGTTCTTTGTCCTTGAGGCTAGTTCTGTTTGTAGCAATGTCGTGCCTCCGTTATCTAGGGCTGAGCACTATGTGCTCTTTGCTTACTAGGTGTTATGCGAATCGTGATTTGGACGACGCGACAGAAGGAATTCTATGGTGATGGGAAGTTTACCTCTTCCCAACTGATCTTGTTCTTTAAGCATCAGCTTAAAGTCAAGATCAGGACGGAAAGGAAACGACTCACTCCATCTGAATTTGGCAAAAGGTGGGTGAGTCTTGCGCGATTCTGTCGAGTGAAAGGTGCTGACCTGGAGTGGTTGTTTGATGCTGGTTAGGCATCAGGATATTGGGTGTGCTGGGCAGAACATGTGCACCCCTTCCGTGTTAGGTTAGAATAGGTAAATTTTGATTTTCTGTTTCTAATTTAATGTTAACTTAGCTAGGTTATGATTGCTCATTGGCCCCTTTTTCTTTTTGTCCCCAGTTTTCTTTTAGTTTTAATCCCCCATCCCTTCCCACTTTAGGTGTTCAACAATGTTAGTTCTCCGGTGGATGCGTGGCGACTTTCGTTATTTTTCAAGAGTGCTTTTCGTTTTTTGTTATGGTGTTTAAATGTGTGAGTGATTGTGTGAGTAACTGCTGATTGGATAAATGCAGTCATTATATTCTTTAAGCCACGCATTATTTTTCGTCCGGAGAAGTGATTTTGCTGTCACAATATTAGAGTAGTGGGGGGCTTTTATTACTAATACGATTTTATTTAGTTTTTTGTATATATCATTTATTCATTGTATAAAACCATTGGGGATATTTTAAAGTTGTTATTTTCTGCCCATGCCCTCCACTGAACATTGTAAATATGGGAGTTAAGTAGGACAACATAGAGCAGCAGAGGTATTATGGTGATCGTGGTAAGAATGGTAAGTAAAAATGTGGTATTATGGTGTCCGGGTTATTGTAAGTGTGTCAGGGTCGACGAAAGTGAATAGCTAAGTTAAATTAGGACAGATGATGACCAGCCTTCCCCATCCCCAATTTCGGCCTTGTGCCACATTTTTTGTATTCGTTCAAAAATAAATACGAGTTCATAGGAGTTCTTTTTTGACTTGCGTGGTCATTTCCGACTTACCTGACCTTGGTTTGGCGAGTGTCTGACTTTTGTTGGAATCAAAAAAAAAAAACACAAACTTTAATCACTTATTTGAAATTACTTCATTTTAAAAGAAAGGACCTTTTTGTATAGATAAGTTTATTTTTATTTTCTTTATTTTCTTTTTCGTTTATTTATTTTGATCTTTTCTTTTTATTCTTCTAGCTTTTTTGTTGTTTATTTTCGTATTTTTGGCGGCCATATTTGTTTTTATTTAGGTCGGCCGTTTTGAATTTATTTTTTGTTTCTTTTTCGTTTTTTTCAGTATCTGTTTGGCCTTAAGGGCCATATTTATATTTTTTTAATAGTAACTGTCCATTTTGACCAAGAATCTGAAAAATTAGCTGATTTTTATTTTTCTTCCACAGTAACTTTTCTTTTTTTCAGCCCCTCCCCAGTTTTTCTTTTGCGGAAGTCGCCGTTAGGAGACTTTTCGCTTTCTTTTTGTTTGTTTGTTTTTGTATTTTTTTTTTGCAGTTAATTTAATTGTACATTTGTAAAGTTTAATCGTTGTCTTTTTTTGTTAATTCTTTTTGTAAAGTGTAGTTTAACCGCTTAAATTTAATTTTAGCCCCTCCCCCTATTTTCCTTGTCGGGAGTAGCCGTTTAGGCTACCCTTGGTTTTTCTGTTTGTTTTATTTTTTTCCCTTGTGTAATTGTAATTTGTTTAGTTTATTGTATAAATTTGTTTAACTGATAGTTTATTAAACCTCTCACGAGGCTGTTTCTTGCCTTTTAAGGCAATTTTTTCTTGAAGTTTATTTGTGGCCGTTAAAGGCTAGTTTTTAATTTACCAGTTTTTGTAATTTTTGCTTGCCGTCATTGGCTGATTTGTTATTATTTTCTTAAATCCTTCGGGGCTTATTCTTGTGGTAAAACCGTTATCTTGTCCTTAATAGTTTACTTTGTGAATTTTTTTTTTTTTTTTTTTTTTTTTCCATTTTGCTCCCGCTTTCTCCCACCCCTCCCATACTTTTAAATAGTTTGGAAAAAAAAAACAAAAAAAAAACAACTGAGCTGAGTTTAAAATTTCAAAATGGCCGACAGTAGTCGGTCTATAAAGAAAAAACTCTCATTCGACCCCCCTTGGAAGAAACCTCCAGATAAAAATGATGAGACGTTTCCTCCCCTTCCTACAAAAGAGAAGGATGAAAAACTTATACCGACCAAATCAAAGATGGCCGATAATGGTCAATCAAATGAAGATGAAAATGATAAAGAAAAAAAGGTAAACAAGACAACGAAAGATGATGAGGCCGGGGAATCGCCCTGTGGCTGGAAGTCCCCTCCGAAATGCACGATCAATCTGGCAGAGTTCTTGGAGAGAGCTAAGAGCTACGCACACCTTGTCGTAGAAGGTGGGCTCTTGGAGGATCCCCAAGAATTAAAGAAGATTGGAAAAAGAATAGTGTCAGTCTTCGTGGTGGACAAGCGTACGCGCAAAATTTGTCGCAGCACGAAAGACGCAGTGATCCAAACACTGAGGTCAAAGGAGGTAAAGCCCTTAAGGATAGTGAAAGGTGCGGGCTTCTTCATGTGGGACGTGCTGCTACCCACACCAGAGGATTGCCTGAAAATAGCCAGAGAAGACCTAATAACGGATGATTACATCTTCCGCACAGAGTACGAAGGCAAAAGAAGGACCAGGGTAGCAGTATATGAGGTTCCTCCTCAGGTCATCGGGGAGCATCTTGCTGCGTACTTTTCGCAGTTCGGCGAAATTTTAGATGCCTCCTGCGAGGACCTGACCGGGGGATGGTCTTTTGATTTAATGATCGACCGCCACGCCTTCCAGACCATCCCCAACTGTCTTGACGTAGGGGGCCTGAGCTTGCCGGTAATCGTGGCCGGCCGCAAGCCAAAATGCTGGAGGTGTGGGGAGACTGGTCACCTCTCCTCCTCCTGCCCAGAGAAGAAGGCCTCTGGAAGCCAGGCTCCAAAAGACCAAAATCCCCCTCTGGCCGCTTCTGTTACATCTGTCTCGCCTGTAGTGGGCATGCCAACATCCAGGACCGGTGAGCTAGTTCCCCCGGTTGGGAATAAAAAAGTTCCCTCACCCCCCGGAAAACCTTCGCCAACTGCTAGTGCAGCCATGGAGAAGGAAAAGGGGGAGTGGCTGGTTGTTGGTAGGGCCAGGGGGAAGCGCCAAGCTGCGGAACCTCGGTCCCCGGAAACTCCTAAGACCATAGGCACAAACAGCCCCACTCCCTCCACCAGCAAGAAGGGCGATGCCTCGGCCTGGTCGGCCCCTAAATTGGAAGACCTCAGGAGGGCTTACGACCCAGGGTATGAAAAATTCCAAAAAATAAAACAGCTAAAGCATATGCTGGAGAAGCGCCCATTTCGTCCCTCAGAGGACCAAAAAAAACAGCTGGCACATCGTCCACCCTGCCCATCGGCCTCTGCCCCATCCTCTCCCGATAAAAAGAAAATCGAAAAGAAAGTCAAGTCAGCTCAGCCCTCGCCCAGAAAAACCACCCCTCTTAGTAGGGAACCCAGCCCTTTCCGTATCCCCTCCCAACCATCTCCCAGTCCTTCCCCCAAGAAAAAATTACCTCCGCCGGCGAAGAGGCATAGGAGTCCCACCTTAGAAGACAGAGAGGCGAGGAAAAAATCAACCAAAGCGCCTCATTTATTGGGCAAGGATGTGTGCAAAATTTCCCATGCCCAAGAAGAAAGAGCCAAGAACTTTGGCAATAGAATAAGTAAGTTAAAAATTCTCCTTGCAATGAAGAAATGCAAGGAGAAAGACATTGAAATTCCCACCAACTTCCCAGAGGCGCAACGCCTGCTTACAGTGGTTCGATCTGGGACTGGGACAGCCAAAGTGTGGGACATGCTGTTGGAAGCAGAAAAAAATATAAAAATGTCTCCACCGATCGTCTGCAAGGAAGGGGAAGTCTTGGAGAAAGCCAAAGAATTCTGTGTAGGACGGGTCCCAATTTTGGTTCACCCCTCCCTGTACAGAGCTTTAAAACTAACATTCCCCTGGGATGTTGGTGGCCTCTCCCGTGACGGCTCTATTGACAAAGAGATGGGCAAAGGATCTATGGGAGAGGCTGTCGGCATCCTTTCCCCGTCCATGTTCTGTCCAGGACCCCAACTCTAATTATGCTTCACAATGGCTTTATGGTTAGCAAGTATGAATGCCCGGGGGCTGAGGTCTGAGTCTCGGAGGGTGAGACTCACTCATGATCTCCAGCGCCTCGGGGTTGATGTTTGTTGTCTACAGGAAACCCGGTTTTTAGCTGGCGACTATGAGGGCATTCTGTCTAGGGATTACGATCTCTATTCAGCATGTTTTGATGGTCGTTCTAGAGGAGTTTCTTGGCTAGTGAGCAAGTCATTGGGTGCGGCGTGTACGCTTGTCTTCGCGGATCCAGCGGGCAGGATTTGTGTGCTGGATATTACCATAAAGGAGAAGTCTTTTCGGCTCATTGGGGTTTATGCGCCCAATGTCCATACGGAGCGTCCTGCTTTGTTTCGGCAGCTCGAGTCGTTCTTTGGAACATCGAGGCGGGTAATTTTAGCGGGGGATTGGAATGCCGTCCTTGACCCTGAGAAAGATCGGATAGGAGAAAGATCGGGTACTAACAACCCGGATGTGAAACCATTTCGGGAATTTCTCGACAGGAATGATCTTGTCGATAAATACCGAAATGAACACCCCCGGGAGGTAGTGTGGACTTGGACTAATAGGGGCAGCTCGGATTCGAAGGTACGCGCAAGCTACCTCGACCGAGTCCTAGTTAGGAGAGTCGACGTAGGGCTCTTAGGTTGTCCAAGTTTCCATTCCATAGTTTACACGGATCATAGGCTCGTCCGGGTTCGTGTAAACTTAGATAAGCCTAAGGTTAAGTTGGCTGGCTACTGGAAATTGAACGCGTCATTATTTGATAGCCAAGATTTCCAGCACCAGCTTTTACTAACACTAAAGCGGGAACTGACGGGGGCTGTGGTTGGGAATAAGTGGTGGGACACACTTAAATCCAAAATTAGGTCGTTTGCTGCCGACTATAGCCGTCGGCTCACCTTAGCTAATTTAGCGGCGCAAACGACGTTAGAGAAAAAAGTTGATCGGGCAGTTAAATCCCGTAATAGTGGGGACGTAGCCTTAGCTAGGGCCGAGCTGGCCTCCTTGCTTATCAAGAAGGATCAAGCTCTGGTAGTTAGGGCTAGGTTAAAAAGAATGTCTTCTGAGGCAACGAATATGGCCGCAGAATTGCGTGCAGAGGAAGCTAGGCAAGCAGCCAATCGGCATATCAAGGACATCACATTGCCGGATGGTCGTACCGTGACTACAGACGTGGGTATATGTGGAGCTTTTCGGGATTACTTCCAGGATCTTTTCACCAGGGAGCCCGGTCTGAGCTCTGCTCAGTTCGACACCTATTTGGCTGACTTTCCTCGCCTCTCGGCGGCTGAAGCGGCTAGGTGCGAGGGGCCCATAACAGAGTCGGAAATCTGGGATGCGCTGAAATTGGTTGGCCGGGACAAAACTCCAGGATTGGATGGTCTTCCCTACGAACTGTACTTGAGGCAGTCGTCCGTTCTTGTTCCTCTGCTGGCTCTTGTTTATAACAACTGGATGAAGCAGGGGTCTATACCTCGACGCTTCACCAGGGGTGTAATCAAGTTACTTCGCAAGAGCAAGAGCGGTGGGGGTGGCATAGATAATTATCGGCCTTTAACGATGTTAAATACTGACTTAAAGATTTTTGCCAGGATCTTGGCCGGCCGTTTGCAGGCTGTCCTCTCTAGTCTGATTGGCCCCGAGCAGACTTGTGCTGTGAAGGGCAGGACTATTCAGGACAACCTTCATTTGGTACGCCTGATCATCGAGAAAACCGACACCGAAGCCGCGCTGATCAATTTGGATCAGTCCAAGGCATTCGATAGGGTTGACCATCGCTTCTTGGAATCTGTCCTTTCCGCCGCCGGTTTCGGGCCGTACTTTCGCTCCTGGATCCGACTGCTGTATGAGTCCCCCGGTGCGCTGGTGGAAGTGAATGGGGTAAGATCGAAGCCCTTCACATTATCTCGCTCCATTCGTCAAGGTTGTCCACTTTCGCCCTTGCTGTACGTTCTTGCGTTGGAACCTTTCCTTCGCAAGTTAAAGGCGAATCCGGTCCTTCGCGGAATTTCCCTACCTGGTGCTACCACCTCGGCCAGGTACTCCGCCTATGCTGACGACGTTTCGGTTTTTGTGTCGAGCAAAGCCGAGATTGACGAAGTCAGCAAAGAAATCAGATGCTATGAGACGGTGACAGGGGCCAAGATCAATCGCGATAAGTCTGTTGGCTTGCGATTGGGTGCGTGGAAGGGAGTTTCTCTTCCCGGACCTTTCCTCTGGACGGACGGGCCGATCAAGATTCTCGGCGTCTTTTTCGGTCCTGATCTCCAGTTGGAAATGAATTGGTCGGAGGTTCGAGAGAAGGCCGAGGGCGCAGTTCGTCTGTGGACTCGGAGGAATCTTTCCTTAAAGGGGAGGGCGGAAGTATGTGCCTCGCACATCTACCCGATTCTCCTTTACCGACTTTCCGTACTTCCTCTCCCGTGTGCCATTCGTTTGGGACTAATACAGCTCTTGTTCTCCTTCCTTTGGGGAGAAGGCAAGTCTCCCAAGGTGCGTCGCGAGATCTGTCACCTTCATCCTTCTGAGGGCGGTCTGGGCATGCCTAGCGTTGAGATCCGTCAACACACGCTTCGCATTAGATTCCTGGATCGAATGTGTATGCTAGCGGATGAGAACAGCGGCCTCGTTCAAGAGGACGTCCATAAAAACTTTCCATCCTTGAGAAGTGTGCATTTGTCGGAGGAGGAGGCCGGCCGTACTCCTCGTGGCGAATGCTCCTTCTATAAAGAATGTCGTTTGGCTCTCCAGTTTCTCTTACGGGCTACGGATGGCCTCTCCAACGCCCAAGCGTTGTCTCTTAGGGCATTATATCGAGTGTTAGTTAGGGGGGCCGTTCAAGATGAACTAATTGGCGAGCTCGGGCTTACGAAGCAGGAGGCTCGCTCCATATGGCCTTGGGCGCCTGGGTTGAAATGTCTCACTAACGATGAGGCATCACTCACCTGGCTGATGATCCGGAAGGCCCTCTGGGTAGGCAAGAGGCTTCATGCAGCGGGCCTAACACCAAAATCAACCTGCGTGCGTTGTGGGCTGTCGACGGAAACCGTCGAACATGCCTTCTTCCACTGCAGTGTTGTTGCTCCGTTGTGTAAGTTTCTTGAAGATCTCATGGTTCGTATCCTTCGTGGAAAGTTCTTTGTCCTTGAGGCTAGTTCTGTTTGTAGCAATGTCGTGCCTCCGTTATCTAGGGCTGAACACTATGTGCTCTTTTGCTTACTAGGTGTTATGCGAATCGTGATTTGGACGACGCGACAGAAGGAATTCTATGGTGATGAGAAGTTTACCTCTTTCCCAACTGATCTTGTTCTTTAAGCATCAGCTTAAAGTCAAGATCAGGACGGAAAGGAAACGACTCACTCCATCTGAATTTGGCAAAAGGTGGGTGAGTCTTGCGCGATTCTGTCGAGTGAAAGGTGCTGACCTGGAGTGGTTGTTTGATGCTGGTTAGGCATCAGGATATTGGGTGTGCTGGGCAGAACATGTGCACCCCTTCCGTGTTAGGTTAGAATAGGTAAATTTTGATTTTCTGTTTCTAATTTAATGTTAACTTAGCTAGGTTATGATTGCTCATTGGCCCCTTTTTCTTTTTGTCCCCAGTTTTCCTTTAGTTTTAATCCCCCATCCCTTCCCACTTTAGGTGTTCAACAATGTTAGTTCTCCGGTGGATGCGTGGCGACTTTCGTTATTTTTCAAGAGTGCTTTTCGTTTTTTGTTATGGTGTTTAAATGTGTGAGTGATTGTGTGAGTAACTGCTGATTGGATAAATGTAGTCATTATATTCTTTAAGCCACGCATTATTTTTCGTCCGGAGAAGTGATTTTGCTGTCACAATATTAGAGTAGTGGGGGGCTTTTATTACTAATACGATTTTATTTAGTTTTTTGTATATATCATTTATTCATTGTATAAAACCATTGGGGATATTTTAATGTTGTTATTTTCTGCCCATGCCCTCCACTGAACATTGTAAATATGGGAGTTAAGTAGGACAACATAGAGCAGCAGAGGTATTATGGTGATCGTGGTAAGAATGGTAAGTAAAAATGTGGTATTATGGTGTCCGGGTTATTGTAAGTGTGTCAGGGTCGACGAAAGTGAATAGCTAAGTTAAATTAGGACAGATGATGACCAGCCTTCCCCATCCCCAATTTCGGCCTTGTGCCACATTTTTTGTATTCGTACAAAAATAAATACGAGTTCATAGGAGTTCTTTTTTGACTTGCGTGTTCATTTCCGACTTACCTGACCTTGGTTTGGCGAGTGTCTGACTTTTGTTGGAATCAAAAAAAAACACAAACTTTAATCACTTATTTGAAATTACTTCATTTTAAAAAAGAAAGGACCTTTTTGTATAGATAAGTTTATTTTTATTTTCTTTTATTTTCTTTTTCGTTTATTTATTTTGATCTTTTCTTTTTATTCTTCTAGCTTTTTTGTTGTTTATTTTCGTATTTTTGGCGGCCATATTTGTTTTTATTTAGGTCGGCCGTTTTGAATTTATTTTTTGTTTCTTTTTCGTTTTTTTCAGTATCTGTTTGGCCTTAAGGGCCATATTTATATTTTTTTAATAGTAACTGTCCATTTTGACCAAGAATCTGAAAAATTAGCTGATTTTTATTTTTCTTCCACAGTAACTTTTCTTTTTTTCAGCCCCTCCCCAGTTTTTCTTTTGCGGAAGTCGCCGTTAGGAGACTTTTCGCTTTCTTTTTGTTTGTTTGTTTTTGTATTTTTTTTTTGCAGTTAATTTAATTGTACATTTGTAAAGTTTAATCGTTGTCTTTTTTTGTTAATTCTTTTTGTAAAGTGTAGTTTAACCGCTTAAATTTAATTTTAGCCCCTCCCCTATTTTCCTTGTCGGGAGTAGCCGTTTAGGCTACCCTTGGTTTTTCTGTTTGTTTTATTTTTTTCCCTTGTGTAATTGTAATTTGTTTAGTTTATTGTATAAATTTGTTTAACTGATAGTTTATTAAACCTCTCACGAGGCTGTTTCTTGCCTTTTAAGGCAATTTTTTCTTGAAGTTTATTTGTGGCCGTTAAAGGCTAGTTTTTAATTTACCAGTTTTTGTAATTTTTGCTTGCCGTCATTGGCTGATTTGTTATTATTTTCTTAAATCCTTCGGGGCTTATTCTTGTGGTAAAACCGTTATCTTGTCCTTAAAAGTTTACTTTGTGAATTTTTTTTCCATTTTGCTCCCGCTTTCTCCCACCCCTCCCATACTTTTAAATAGTTTGGAAAAAAAACAAAAAAAAACAACTGAGCTGAGTTTAAAATTTCAAAATGGCCGACAGTAGTCGGTCTATAAAGAAAAAACTCTCATTCGACCCCCTTGGAAGAAACCTCCAGATAAAAATGATGAGACGTTTCCTCCCCTTCCTACAAAAGAGAAGGATGAAAAACTTATACCGACCAAATCAAAGATGGCCGATAATGGTCAATCAAATGAAGATGAAAATGATAAAGAAAAAAAGGTAAACAAGACAACGAAAGATGATGAGGCCGGGGAATCGCCCTGTGGCTGGAAGTCCCCTCCGAAATGCACGATCAATCTGGCAGAGTTCTTGGAGAGAGCTAAGAGCTACGCACACCTTGTCGTAGAAGGTGGGCTCTTGGAGGATCCCCAAGAATTAAAGAAGATTGGAAAAAGAATAGTGTCAGTCTTCGTGGTGGACAAGCGTACGCGCAAAATTTGTCGCAGCACGAAAGACGCAGTGATCCAAACACTGAGGTCAAAGGAGGTAAAGCCCTTAAGGATAGTGAAAGGTGCGGGCTTCTTCATGTGGGACGTGCTGCTACCCACACCAGAGGATTGCCTGAAAATAGCCAGAGAAGACCTAATAACGGATGATTACATCTTCCGCACAGAGTACGAAGGCAAAAGAAGGACCAGGGTAGCAGTATATGAGGTTCCTCCTCAGGTCATCGGGGAGCATCTTGCTGCGTACTTTTCGCAGTTCGGCGAAATTTTAGATGCCTCCTGCGAGGACCTGACCGGGGGATGGTCTTTTGATTTAATGATCGACCGCCACGCCTTCCAGACCATCCCCAACTGTCTTGACGTAGGGGGCCTGAGCTTGCCGGTAATCGTGGCCGGCCGCAAGCCAAAATGCTGGAGGTGTGGGGAGACTGGTCACCTCTCCTCCTCCTGCCCAGAGAAGAAGGCCTCTGGAAGCCAGGCTCCAAAAGACCAAAATCCCCCTCTGGCCGCTTCTGTTACATCTGTCTCGCCTGTAGTGGGCATGCCAACATCCAGGACCGGTGAGCTAGTTCCCCCGGTTGGGAATAAAAGTTCCCTCACCCCCCGGAAAACCTTCGCCAACTGCTAGTGCAGCCATGGAGAAGGAAAAGGGGGAGTGGCTGGTTGTTGGTAGGGCCAGGGGGAAGCGCCAAGCTGCGGAACCTCGGTCCCCGGAAACTCCTAAGACCATAGGCACAAACAGCCCCACTCCCTCCACCAGCAAGAAGGGCGATGCCTCGGCCTGGTCGGCCCCTAAATTGGAAGACCTCAGGAGGGCTTACGACCCAGGGTATGAAAAATTCCAAAAAATAAAACAGCTAAAGCATATGCTGGAGAAGCGCCCATTTCGTCCCTCAGAGGACCAAAAAAAACAGCTGGCACATCGTCCACCCTGCCCATCGGCCTCTGCCCCATCCTCTCCCGATAAAAAGAAAATCGAAAAGAAAGTCAAGTCAGCTCAGCCCTCGCCCAGAAAAACCACCCCTCTTAGTAGGGAACCCAGCCCTTTCCGTATCCCCTCCCAACCATCTCCCAGTCCTTCCCCCAAGAAAAAATTACCTCCGCCGGCGAAGAGGCATAGGAGTCCCACCTTAGAAGACAGAGAGGCGAGGAAAAAATCAACCAAAGCGCCTCATTTATTGGGCAAGGATGTGTGCAAAATTTCCCATGCCCAAGAAGAAAGAGCCAAGAACTTTGGCAATAGAATAAGTAAGTTAAAAATTCTCCTTGCAATGAAGAAATGCAAGGAGAAAGACATTGAAATTCCCACCAACTTCCCAGAGGCGCAACGCCTGCTTACAGTGGTTCGATCTGGGACTGGGACAGCCAAAGTGTGGGACATGCTGTTGGAAGCAGAAAAAAATATAAAAATGTCTCCACCGATCGTCTGCAAGGAAGGGGAAGTCTTGGAGAAAGCCAAAGAATTCTGTGTAGGACGGGTCCCAATTTTGGTTCACCCCTCCCTGTACAGAGCTTTAAAACTAACATTCCCCTGGGATGTTGGTGGCCTCTCCCGTGACGGCTCTATTGACAAAGAGATGGGCAAAGGATCTATGGGAGAGGCTGTCGGCATCCTTTCCCCGTCCATGTTCTGTCCAGGACCCCAACTCTAATTATGCTTCACAATGGCTTTATGGTTAGCAAGTATGAATGCCCGGGGGCTGAGGTCTGAGTCTCGGAGGGTGAGACTCACTCATGATCTCCAGCGCCTCGGGGTTGATGTTTGTTGTCTACAGGAAACCCGGTTTTTAGCTGGCGACTATGAGGGCATTCTGTCTAGGGATTACGATCTCTATTCAGCATGTTTTGATGGTCGTTCTAGAGGAGTTTCTTGGCTAGTGAGCAAGTCATTGGGTGCGGCGTGTACGCTTGTCTTCGCGGATCCAGCGGGCAGGATTTGTGTGCTGGATATTACCATAAAGGAGAAGTCTTTTCGGCTCATTGGGGTTTATGCGCCCAATGTCCATAGGGAGCGTCCTGCTTTGTTTCGGCAGCTCGAGTCGTTCTTTGGAACATCGAGGCGGGTAATTTTAGCGGGGGATTGGAATGCCGTCCTTGACCCTGAGAAAGATCGGATAGGAGAAAGATCGGGTACTAACAACCCGGATGTGAAACCATTTCGGGAATTTCTCGACAGGAATGATCTTGTCGATAAATACCGAAATGAACACCCCCGGGAGGTAGTGTGGACTTGGACTAATAGGGGCAGCTCGGATTCGAAGGTACGCGCAAGCTACCTCGACCGAGTCCTAGTTAGGAGAGTCGACGTAGGGCTCTTAGGTTGTCCAAGTTTCCATTCCATAGTTTACACGGATCATAGGCTCGTCCGGGTTCGTGTAAACTTAGATAAGCCTAAGGTTAAGTTGGCTGGCTACTGGAAATTGAACGCGTCATTATTTGATAGCCAAGATTTCCAGCACCAGCTTTTACTAACACTAAAGCGGGAACTGACGGGGGCTGTGGTTGGGAATAAGTGGTGGGACACACTTAAATCCAAAATTAGGTCGTTTGCTGCCGACTATAGCCGTCGGCTCACCTTAGCTAATTTAGCGGCGCAAACGACGTTAGAGAAAAAAGTTGATCGGGCAGTTAAATCCCGTAATAGTGGGGACGTAGCCTTAGCTAGGGCCGAGCTGGCCTCCTTGCTTATCAAGAAGGATCAAGCTCTGGTAGTTAGGGCTAGGTTAAAAAGAATGTCTTCTGAGGCAACGAATATGGCCGCAGAATTGCGTGCAGAGGAAGCTAGGCAAGCAGCCAATCGGCATATCAAGGACATCACATTGCCGGATGGTCGTACCGTGACTACAGACGTGGGTATATGTGGAGCTTTTCGGGATTACTTCCAGGATCTTTTCACCAGGGAGCCCGGTCTGAGCTCTGCTCAGTTCGACACCTATTTGGCTGACTTTCCCCGCCTCTCGGCGGCTGAAGCGGCTAGGTGCGAGGGGCCCATAACAGAGTCGGAAATCTGGGATGCGCTGAAATTGGTTGGCCGGGACAAAACTCCAGGATTGGATGGTCTTCCCTACGAACTGTACTTGAGGCAGTCGTCCGTTCTTGTTCCTCTGCTGGCTCTTGTTTATAACAACTGGATGAAGCAGGGGTCTATACCTCGACGCTTCACCAGGGGTGTAATCAAGTTACTTCGCAAGAGCAAGAGCGGTGGGGGTGGCATAGATAATTATCGGCCTTTAACGATGTTAAATACTGACTTAAAGATTTTTGCCAGGATCTTGGCCGGCCGTTTGCAGGCTGTCCTCTCTAGTCTGATTGGCCCCGAGCAGACTTGTGCTGTGAAGGGCAGGACTATTCAGGACAACCTTCATTTGGTACGCCTGATCATCGAGAAAACCGACACCGAAGCCGCGCTGATCAATTTGGATCAGTCCAAGGCATTCGATAGGGTTGACCATCGCTTCTTGGAATCTGTCCTTTCCGCCGCCGGTTTCGGGCCGTACTTTCGCTCCTGGATCCGACTGCTGTATGAGTCCCCCGGTGCGCTGGTGGAAGTGAATGGGGTAAGATCGAAGCCCTTCACATTATCTCGCTCCATTCGTCAAGGTTGTCCACTTTCGCCCTTGCTGTACGTTCTTGCGTTGGAACCTTTCCTTCGCAAGTTAAAGGCGAATCCGGTCCTTCGCGGAATTTCCCTACCTGGTGCTACCACCTCGGCCAGGTACTCCGCCTATGCTGACGACGTTTCGGTTTTTGTGTCGAGCAAAGCCGAGATTGACGAAGTCAGCAAAGAAATCAGATGCTATGAGACGGTGACAGGGGCCAAGATCAATCGCGATAAGTCTGTTGGCTTGCGATTGGGTGCGTGGAAGGGAGTTTCTCTTCCCGGACCTTTCCTCTGGACGGACGGGCCGATCAAGATTCTCGGCGTCTTTTTCGGTCCTGATCTCCAGTTGGAAATGAATTGGTCGGAGGTTCGAGAGAAGGCCGAGGGCGCAGTTCGTCTGTGGACTCGGAGGAATCTTTCCTTAAAGGGGAGGGCGGAAGTATGTGCCTCGCACATCTACCCGATTCTCCTTTACCGACTTTCCGTACTTCCTCTCCCGTGTGCCATTCGTTTGGGACTAATACAGCTCTTGTTCTCCTTCCTTTGGGGAGAAGGCAAGTCTCCCAAGGTGCGTCGCGAGATCTGTCACCTTCATCCTTCTGAGGGCGGTCTGGGCATGCCTAGCGTTGAGATCCGTCAACACACGCTTCGCATTAGATTCCTGGATCGAATGTGTATGCTGGCGGATGAGAATAGCGGCCTCGTTCAAGAGGACGTCCATAAAAACTTTCCATCCTTGAGAAGTGTGCATTTGTCGGAGGAGGAGGCCGGCCGTACTCCTCGTGGCGAATGCTCCTTCTATAAAGAATGTCGTTTGGCTCTCCAGTTTCTCTTACGGGCTACGGATGGCCTCTCCAACGCCCAAGCGTTGTCTCTTAGGGCATTATATCGGGTGTTAGTTAGGGGGGCCGTTCAAGATGAACTAATTGGCGAGCTCGGGCTTACGAAGCAGGAGGCTCGCTCCATATGGCCTTGGGCGCCTGGGTTGAAATGTCTCACTAACGATGAGGCATCACTCACCTGGCTGATGATCCGGAAGGCCCTCTGGGTAGGCAAGAGGCTTCATGCAGCGGGCCTAACACCAAAATCAACCTGCGTGCGTTGTGGGCTGTCGACGGAAACCGTCGAACATGCCTTCTTCCACTGCAGTGTTGTTGCTCCGTTGTGTAAGTTTCTTGAAGATCTCATGGTTCGTATCCTTCGTGGAAAGTTCTTTGTCCTTGAGGCTAGTTCTGTTTGTAGCAATGTCGTGCCTCCGTTATCTAGGGCTGAGCACTATGTGCTCTTTTGCTTACTAGGTGTTATGCGAATCGTGATTTGGACGACGCGACAGAAGGAATTCTATGGTGATGAGAAGTTTACCTCTTCCCAACTGATCTTGTTCTTTAAGCATCAGCTTAAAGTCAAGATCAGGACGGAAAGGAAACGACTCACTCCATCTGAATTTGGCAAAAGGTGGGTGAGTCTTGCGCGTTTCTGTCGAGTGAAAGGTGCTGACCTGGAGTGGTTGTTTGATGCTGGTTAGGCATCAGGATATTGGGTGTGCTGGGCAGAACATGTGCACCCCGTCCCTGTTAGGTTAGTGTAGGGAAAGTTTGATTTTTCTGTTTTTTGATTCATTGTTAACTTAGCTAGGTTATGATTGCGCATTGGCCCCCTTTTTTCTTTTTTGTCCCCTATTTTTCTTGAGTTTAATCCCCCTTCCCTTCCCACTTTAGGTGTTCAACAATGTTAGTTCTCCGGTGGATGCGTGGCGTCTTTCGTTATTTTTCAAGTGTGCTTTTCGTTTTTGTTATGAGGTTTAAATGTGTGAGTGATTGTGTGAGTGATTGCTGAGCGGATATATGGCACTATTATATTTCTAAAGCCACGCATTATTTTTCGTCCGGGGAAGTGACTTTGCTGTCACATTGTTAGAGTAGTGGGGGGCTTTTATTACTAATACGATTTTATTTAGTTACTTGTATATATCGTTTATTCATTGTATAAAACCATTGGGGATATTTTAATGTTGTTATTTTCTGCCCATGCCCTCCACTGAACATTGTAAATATGGGAGTTAAGTAGGACAACATAGAGCAGCAGAGGTATTATGGTGAACGTTGTAAGAATGGTAAGTAAAAATGTGGTATTATGGTGTCTGGTTTATTGTAAGTGTGTCAGGGTCGACGAAAGTGAATAGCTAAGTTAAACTAGGACAGATGATGACCAGCCTTCCCCATCCCCAATTTCGGCCTTGTGCCACATTTTTTGTATTCGTACGAAAATAAATACGAGTTCATAGGAGTTCTTTTTTGACTTGCGTGTTCATTTCCGACTTACCTGACCTTGGTTTGGCGAGTGTCTGACTTTTGTTGGAATCAAAAAAAAACACAAACTTTAATCACTTATTTGAAATTACTTCATTTTAAAAAGAAAGGACCTTTTTGTATAGATAAGTTTATTTTTATTTTCTTTTATTTTCTTTTTCGTTTATTTATTTTGATCTTTTCTTTTTTATTCTTCTAGCTTTTTTGTTGTTTATTTTCGTATTTTTGGCGGCCATATTTGTTTTTATTTAGGTCGGCCGTTTTGAATTTATTTTTTGTTTCTTTTTCGTTTTTTTCAGTATCTGTTTGGCCTTAAGGGCCATATTTATATTTTTTTTAATAGTAACTGTCCATTTTGACCAAGAATCTGAAAAATTAGCTGATTTTTATTTTTCTTCCACAGTAACTTTTCTTTTTTTCAGCCCCTCCCCAGTTTTTCTTTTGCGGAAGTCGCCGTTAGGAGACTTTTCGCTTTCTTTTTGTTTGTTTGTTTTTGTATTTTTTTTTTTGCATTTAATTTAATTGTACATTTGTAAAGTTTAATCGTTGTCTTTTTTTGTTAATTCTTTTTGTAAAGTGTAGTTTAACCGCTTAAATTTAATTTTAGCCCCTCCCCCTATTTTCCTTGTCGGGAGTAGCCGTTTAGGCTACCCTTGGTTTTTCTGTTTGTTTTATTTTTTTCCCTTGTGTAATTGTAATTTGTTTAGTTTATTGTATAAATTTGTTTAACTGATAGTTTATTAAACCTCTCACGAGGCTGTTTCTTGCCTTTTAAGGCAATTTTTTCTTGAAGTTTATTTGTGGCCGTTAAAGGCTAGTTTTTAATTTACCAGTTTTTGTAATTTTTGCTTGCCGTCATTGGCTGATTTGTTATTATTTTCTTAAATCCTTCGGGGCTTATTCTTGTGGTAAAACCGTTATCTTGTCCTTAAAAGTTTACTTTGTGAATTTTTTTTTCCATTTTGCTCCCGCTTTCTCCCACCCCTCCCATACTTTTAAATAGTTTGGAAAAAAAAAACAAAAAAAAAACAACTGAGCTGAGTTTAAAATTTCAAAATGGCCGACAGTAGTCGGTCTATAAAGAAAAAACTCTCATTCGACCCCCCTTGGAAGAAACCTCCAGATAAAAATGATGAGACGTTTCCTCCCCTTCCTACAAAAGAGAAGGATGAAAAACTTATACCGACCAAATCAAAGATGGCCGATAATGGTCAATCAAATGAAGATGAAAATGATAAAGAAAAAAAGGTAAACAAGACAACGAAAGATGATGAGGCCGGGGAATCGCCCTGTGGCTGGAAGTCCCCTCCGAAATGCACGATCAATCTGGCAGAGTTCTTGGAGAGAGCTAAGAGCTACGCACACCTTGTCGTAGAAGGTGGGCTCTTGGAGGATCCCCAAGAATTAAAGAAGATTGGAAAAAGAATAGTGTCAGTCTTCGTGGTGGACAAGCGTACGCGCAAAATTTGTCGCAGCACGAAAGACGCAGTGATCCAAACACTGAGGTCAAAGGAGGTAAAGCCCTTAAGGATAGTGAAAGGTGCGGGCTTCTTCATGTGGGACGTGCTGCTACCCACACCAGAGGATTGCCTGAAAATAGCCAGAGAAGACCTAATAACGGATGATTACATCTTCCGCACAGAGTACGAAGGCAAAAGAAGGACCAGGGTAGCAGTATATGAGGTTCCTCCTCAGGTCATCGGGGAGCATCTTGCTGCGTACTTTTCGCAGTTCGGCGAAATTTTAGATGCCTCCTGCGAGGACCTGACCGGGGGATGGTCTTTTGATTTAATGATCGACCGCCACGCCTTCCAGACCATCCCCAACTGTCTTGACGTAGGGGGCCTGAGCTTGCCGGTAATCGTGGCCGGCCGCAAGCCAAAATGCTGGAGGTGTGGGGAGACTGGTCACCTCTCCTCCTCCTGCCCAGAGAAGAAGGCCTCTGGAAGCCAGGCTCCAAAAGACCAAAATCCCCCTCTGGCCGCTTCTGTTACATCTGTCTCGCCTGTAGTGGGCATGCCAACATCCAGGACCGGTGAGCTAGTTCCCCCGGTTGGGAATAAAAAAGTTCCCTCACCCCCCGGAAAACCTTCGCCAACTGCTAGTGCAGCCATGGAGAAGGAAAAGGGGAGTGGCTGGTTGTTGGTAGGGCCAGGGGGAAGCGCCAAGCTGCGGAACCTCGGTCCCCGGAAACTCCTAAGACCATAGGCACAAACAGCCCCACTCCCTCCACCAGCAAGAAGGGCGATGCCTCGGCCTGGTCGGCCCCTAAATTGGAAGACCTCAGGAGGGCTTACGACCCAGGGTATGAAAAATTCCAAAAAATAAAACAGCTAAAGCATATGCTGGAGAAGCGCCCATTTCGTCCCTCAGAGGACCAAAAAAAACAGCTGGCACATCGTCCACCCTGCCCATCGGCCTCTGCCCCATCCTCTCCCGATAAAAAGAAAATCGAAAAGAAAGTCAAGTCAGCTCAGCCCTCGCCCAGAAAAACCACCCCTCTTAGTAGGGAACCCAGCCCTTTCCGTATCCCCTCCCAACCATCTCCCAGTCCTTCCCCCAAGAAAAAATTACCTCCGCCGGCGAAGAGGCATAGGAGTCCCACCTTAGAAGACAGAGAGGCGAGGAAAAAATCAACCAAAGCGCCTCATTTATTGGGCAAGGATGTGTGCAAAATTTCCCATGCCCAAGAAGAAAGAGCCAAGAACTTTGGCAATAGAATAAGTAAGTTAAAAATTCTCCTTGCAATGAAGAAATGCAAGGAGAAAGACATTGAAATTCCCACCAACTTCCCAGAGGCGCAACGCCTGCTTACAGTGGTTCGATCTGGGACTGGGACAGCCAAAGTGTGGGACATGCTGTTGGAAGCAGAAAAAAATATAAAAATGTCTCCACCGATCGTCTGCAAGGAAGGGGAAGTCTTGGAGAAAGCCAAAGAATTCTGTGTAGGACGGGTCCCAATTTTGGTTCACCCCTCCCTGTACAGAGCTTTAAAACTAACATTCCCCTGGGATGTTGGTGGCCTCTCCCGTGACGGCTCTATTGACAAAGAGATGGGCAAAGGATCTATGGGAGAGGCTGTCGGCATCCTTTCCCCGTCCATGTTCTGTCCAGGACCCCAACTCTAATTATGCTTCACAATGGCTTTATGGTTAGCAAGTATGAATGCCCGGGGGCTGAGGTCTGAGTCTCGGAGGGTGAGACTCACTCATGATCTCCAGCGCCTCGGGGTTGATGTTTGTTGTCTACAGGAAACCCGGTTTTTAGCTGGCGACTATGAGGGCATTCTGTCTAGGGATTACGATCTCTATTCAGCATGTTTTGATGGTCGTTCTAGAGGAGTTTCTTGGCTAGTGAGCAAGTCATTGGGTGCGGCGTGTACGCTTGTCTTCGCGGATCCAGCGGGCAGGATTTGTGTGCTGGATATTACCATAAAGGAGAAGTCTTTTCGGCTCATTGGGGTTTATGCGCCCAATGTCCATAGGGAGCGTCCTGCTTTGTTTCGGCAGCTCGAGTCGTTCTTTGGAACATCGAGGCGGGTAATTTTAGCGGGGGATTGGAATGCCGTCCTTGACCCTGAGAAAGATCGGATAGGAGAAAGATCGGGTACTAACAACCCGGATGTGAAACCATTTCGGGAATTTCTCGACAGGAATGATCTTGTCGATAAATACCGAAATGAACACCCCCGGGAGGTAGTGTGGACTTGGACTAATAGGGGCAGCTCGGATTCGAAGGTACGCGCAAGCTACCTCGACCGAGTCCTAGTTAGGAGAGTCGACGTAGGGCTCTTAGGTTGTCCAAGTTTCCATTCCATAGTTTACACGGATCATAGGCTCGTCCGGGTTCGTGTAAACTTAGATAAGCCTAAGGTTAAGTTGGCTGGCTACTGGAAATTGAACGCGTCATTATTTGATAGCCAAGATTTCCAGCACCAGCTTTTACTAACACTAAAGCGGGAACTGACGGGGGCTGTGGTTGGGAATAAGTGGTGGGACACACTTAAATCCAAAATTAGGTCGTTTGCTGCCGACTATAGCCGTCGGCTCACCTTAGCTAATTTAGCGGCGCAAACGACGTTAGAGAAAAAGTTGATCGGGCAGTTAAATCCCGTAATAGTGGGGACGTAGCCTTAGCTAGGGCCGAGCTGGCCTCCTTGCTTATCAAGAAGGATCAAGCTCTGGTAGTTAGGGCTAGGTTAAAAAGAATGTCTTCTGAGGCAACGAATATGGCCGCAGAATTGCGTGCAGAGGAAGCTAGGCAAGCAGCCAATCGGCATATCAAGGACATCACATTGCCGGATGGTCGTACCGTGACTACAGACGTGGGTATATGTGGAGCTTTTCGGGATTACTTCCAGGATCTTTTCACCAGGGAGCCCGGTCTGAGCTCTGCTCAGTTCGACACCTATTTGGCTGACTTTCCCCGCCTCTCGGCGGCTGAAGCGGCTAGGTGCGAGGGGCCCATAACAGAGTCGGAAATCTGGGATGCGCTGAAATTGGTTGGCCGGGACAAAACTCCAGGATTGGATGGTCTTCCCTACGAACTGTACTTGAGGCAGTCGTCCGTTCTTGTTCCTCTGCTGGCTCTTGTTTATAACAACTGGATGAAGCAGGGGTCTATACCTCGACGCTTCACCAGGGGTGTAATCAAGTTACTTCGCAAGAGCAAGAGCGGTGGTGGTGGCATAGATAATTATCGGCCTTTAACGATGTTAAATACTGACTTAAAGATTTTTGCCAGGATCTTGGCCGGCCGTTTGCAGGCTGTCCTCTCTAGTCTGATTGGCCCCGAGCAGACTTGTGCTGTGAAGGGCAGGACTATTCAGGACAACCTTCATTTGGTACGCCTGATCATCGAGAAAACCGACACCGAAGCCGCGCTGATCAATTTGGATCAGTCCAAGGCATTCGATAGGGTTGACCATCGCTTCTTGGAATCTGTCCTTTCCGCCGCCGGTTTCGGGCCGTACTTTCGCTCCTGGATCCGACTGCTGTATGAGTCCCCCGGTGCGCTGGTGGAAGTGAATGGGGTAAGATCGAAGCCCTTCACATTATCTCGCTCCATTCGTCAAGGTTGTCCACTTTCGCCCTTGCTGTACGTTCTTGCGTTGGAACCTTTCCTTCGCAAGTTAAAGGCGAATCCGGTCCTTCGCGGAATTTCCCTACCTGGTGCTACCACCTCGGCCAGGTACTCCGCCTATGCTGACGACGTTTCGGTTTTTGTGTCGAGCAAAGCCGAGATTGACGAAGTCAGCAAAGAAATCAGATGCTATGAGACGGTGACAGGGGCCAAGATCAATCGCGATAAGTCTGTTGGCTTGCGATTGGGTGCGTGGAAGGGAGTTTCTCTTCCCGGACCTTTCCTCTGGACGGACGGGCCGATCAAGATTCTCGGCGTCTTTTTCGGTCCTGATCTCCAGTTGGAAATGAATTGGTCGGAGGTTCGAGAGAAGGCCGAGGGCGCAGTTCGTCTGTGGACTCGGAGGAATCTTTCCTTAAAGGGGAGGGCGGAAGTATGTGCCTCGCACATCTACCCGATTCTCCTTTACCGACTTTCCGTACTTCCTCTCCCGTGTGCCATTCGTTTGGGACTAATACAGCTCTTGTTCTCCTTCCTTTGGGGAGAAGGCAAGTCTCCCAAGGTGCGTCGCGAGATCTGTCACCTTCATCCTTCTGAGGGCGGTCTGGGCATGCCTAGCGTTGAGATCCGTCAACACACGCTTCGCATTAGATTCCTGGATCGAATGTGTATGCTGGCGGATGAGAACAGCGGCCTCGTTCAAGAGGACGTCCATAAAAACTTTCCATCCTTGAGAAGTGTGCATTTGTCGGAGGAGGAGGCCGGCCGTACTCCTCGTGGCGAATGCTCCTTCTATAAAGAATGTCGTTTGGCTCTCCAGTTTCTCTTACGGGCTACGGATGGCCTCTCCAACGCCCAAGCGTTGTCTCTTAGGGCATTATATCGGGTGTTAGTTAGGGGGGCCGTTCAAGATGAACTAATTGGCGAGCTCGGGCTTACGAAGCAGGAGGCTCGCTCCATATGGCCTTGGGCGCCTGGGTTGAAATGTCTCACTAACGATGAGGCATCACTCACCTGGCTGATGATCCGGAAGGCCCTCTGGGTAGGCAAGAGGCTTCATGCAGCGGGCCTAACACCAAAATCAACCTGCGTGCGTTGTGGGCTGTCGACGGAAACCGTCGAACATGCCTTCTTCCACTGCAGTGTTGTTGCTCCGTTGTGTAAGTTTCTTGAAGATCTCATGGTTCGTATCCTGCGTGGAAAGTTCTTTGTCCTTGAGGCTAGTTCTGTTTGTAGCAATGTCGTGCCTCCGTTATCTAGGGCTGAGCACTATGTGCTCTTTTGCTTACTAGGTGTTATGCGAATCGTGATTTGGACGACGCGACAGAAGGAATTCTATGGTGATGAGAAGTTTACCTCTTCCCAACTGATCTTGTTCTTTAAGCATCAGCTTAAAGTCAAGATCAGGACGGAAAGGAAACGACTCACTCCATCTGAATTTGGCAAAAGGTGGGTGAGTCTTGCGCGTTTCTGTCGAGTGAAAGGTGCTGACCTGGAGTGGTTGTTTGATGCTGGTTAGGCATCAGGATATTGGGTGTGCTGGGCAGAACATGTGCACCCCGTCCCTGTTAGGTTAGTGTAGGGAAAGTTTGATTTTTCTGTTTTTTGATTCATTGTTAACTTAGCTAGGTTATGATTGCGCATTGGCCCCCTTTTTCTTTTTTGTCCCCTATTTTTCTTGAGTTTAATCCCCCCTTCCCTTCCCACTTTAGGTGTTCAACAATGTTAGTTCTCCGGTGGATGCGTGGCGTCTTTCGTTATTTTTCAAGTGTGCTTTTCGTTTTTGTTATGAGGTTTAAATGTGTGAGTGATTGTGTGAGTGATTGCTGAGCGGATATATGGCACTATTATATTTCTAAAGCCACGCATTATTTTTCGTCCGGGGAAGTGACTTTGCTGTCACATTGTTAGAGTAGTGGGGGGCTTTTATTACTAATACGATTTTATTTAGTTACTTGTATATATCGTTTATTCATTGTATAAAACCATTGGGGATATTTTAATGTTGTTATTTTCTGCCCATGCCCTCCACTGAACATTGTAAATATGGGAGTTAAGTAGGACAACATAGAGCAGCAGAGGTATTATGGTGAACGTTGTAAGAATGGTAAGTAAAAATGTGGTATTATGGTGTCTGGTTTATTGTAAGTGTGTCAGGGTCGACGAAAGTGAATAGCTAAGTTAAACTAGGACAGATGATGACCAGCCTTCCCCATCCCCAATTTCGGCCTTGTGCCACATTTTTTGTATTCGTACGAAAATAAATACGAGTTCATAGCAGTTCTTTTTTGACTTGCGTGTTCATTTCCGACTTACCTGACCTTGGTTTGGCGAGTGTCTGACTTTTGTTGGAATCAAAAAAAAAACACAAACTTTAATCACTTATTTCGAATTACTTCATTTTAAAAGAAAGGACCTTTTTGTATAGATAAGTTTATTTTTATTTTCTTTATTTTCTTTTTCGTTTATTTATCTTTTCTTTTTTATTCTTCTAGCTTTTTGTTGTTTATTTTCGTATTTTTGGCGGCCATATTTGTTTTTATTTAGGTCGGCCGTTTTGAATTTATTTTTTGTTTCTTTTTCGTTTTTTTCAGTATCTGTTTGGCCTTAAGGGCCATATTTATATTTTTTTAATAGTAACTGTCCATTTTGACCAAGAATCTGAAAAATTAGCTGATTTTTATTTTTCTTCCACAGTAACTTTTCTTTTTTTCAGCCCCTCCCCAGTTTTTCTTTTGCGGAAGTCGCCGTTAGGAGACTTTTCGCTTTCTTTTTGTTTGTTTGTTTTTGTATTTTTTTTTTGCATTTAATTTAATTGTACATTTGTAAAGTTTAATCGTTGTCTTTTTTTGTTAATTCTTTTTGTAAAGTGTAGTTTAACCGCTTAAATTTAATTTTAGCCCCTCCCCCTATTTTCCTTGTCGGGAGTAGCCGTTTAGGCTACCCTTGGTTTTTCTGTTTGTTTTATTTTTTTCCCTTGTGTAATTGTAATTTGTTTAGTTTATTGTATAAATTTGTTTAACTGATAGTTTATTAAACCTCTCACGAGGCTGTTTCTTGCCTTTTAAGGCAATTTTTTCTTGAAGTTTATTTGTGGCCGTTAAAGGCTAGTTTTTAATTTACCAGTTTTTGTAATTTTTGCTTGCCGTCATTGGCTGATTTGTTATTATTTTCTTAAATCCTTCGGGGCTTATTCTTGTGGTAAAACCGTTATCTTGTCCTTAATAGTTTACTTTGTGAATTTTTTTTTTTTTTTTTTTTTTTTTTTCCATTTTGCTCCCGCTTTCTCCCACCCCTCCCATACTTTTAAATAGTTTGGAAAAAAAACAAAAAAAAACAACTGAGCTGAGTTTAAAATTTCAAAATGGCCGACAGTAGTCGGTCTATAAAGAAAAAACTCTCATTCGACCCCCCTTGGAAGAAACCTCCAGATAAAAATGATGAGACGTTTCCTCCCCTTCCTACAAAAGAGAAGGATGAAAAACTTATACCGACCAAATCAAAGATGGCCGATAATGGTCAATCAAATGAAGATGAAAATGATAAAGAAAAAAAGGTAAACAAGACAACGAAAGATGATGAGGCCGGGGAATCGCCCTGTGGCTGGAAGTCCCCTCCGAAATGCACGATCAATCTGGCAGAGTTCTTGGAGAGAGCTAAGAGCTACGCACACCTTGTCGTAGAAGGTGGGCTCTTGGAGGATCCCCAAGAATTAAAGAAGATTGGAAAAAGAATAGTGTCAGTCTTCGTGGTGGACAAGCGTACGCGCAAAATTTGTCGCAGCACGAAAGACGCAGTGATCCAAACACTGAGGTCAAAGGAGGTAAAGCCCTTAAGGATAGTGAAAGGTGCGGGCTTCTTCATGTGGGACGTGCTGCTACCCACACCAGAGGATTGCCTGAAAATAGCCAGAGAAGACCTAATAACGGATGATTACATCTTCCGCACAGAGTACGAAGGCAAAAGAAGGACCAGGGTAGCAGTATATGAGGTTCCTCCTCAGGTCATCGGGGAGCATCTTGCTGCGTACTTTTCGCAGTTCGGCGAAATTTTAGATGCCTCCTGCGAGGACCTGACCGGGGGATGGTCTTTTGATTTAATGATCGACCGCCACGCCTTCCAGACCATCCCCAACTGTCTTGACGTAGGGGGCCTGAGCTTGCCGGTAATCGTGGCCGGCCGCAAGCCAAAATGCTGGAGGTGTGGGGAGACTGGTCACCTCTCCTCCTCCTGCCCAGAGAAGAAGGCCTCTGGAAGCCAGGCTCCAAAAGACCAAAATCCCCCTCTGGCCGCTTCTGTTACATCTGTCTCGCCTGTAGTGGGCATGCCAACATCCAGGACCGGTGAGCTAGTTCCCCCGGTTGGGAATAAAAAAGTTCCCTCACCCCCGGAAAACCTTCGCCAACTGCTAGTGCAGCCATGGAGAAGGAAAAGGGGGAGTGGCTGGTTGTTGGTAGGGCCAGGGGGAAGCGCCAAGCTGCGGAACCTCGGTCCCCGGAAACTCCTAAGACCATAGGCACAAACAGCCCCACTCCCTCCACCAGCAAGAAGGGCGATGCCTCGGCCTGGTCGGCCCCTAAATTGGAAGACCTCAGGAGGGCTTACGACCCAGGGTATGAAAAATTCCAAAAAATAAAACAGCTAAAGCATATGCTGGAGAAGCGCCCATTTCGTCCCTCAGAGGACCAAAAAAAACAGCTGGCACATCGTCCACCCTGCCCATCGGCCTCTGCCCCATCCTCTCCCGATAAAAAGAAAATCGAAAAGAAAGTCAAGTCAGCTCAGCCCTCGCCCAGAAAAACCACCCCTCTTAGTAGGGAACCCAGCCCTTTCCGTATCCCCTCCCAACCATCTCCCAGTCCTTCCCCCAAGAAAAAATTACCTCCGCCGGCGAAGAGGCATAGGAGTCCCACCTTAGAAGACAGAGAGGCGAGGAAAAAATCAACCAAAGCGCCTCATTTATTGGGCAAGGATGTGTGCAAAATTTCCCATGCCCAAGAAGAAAGAGCCAAGAACTTTGGCAATAGAATAAGTAAGTTAAAAATTCTCCTTGCAATGAAGAAATGCAAGGAGAAAGACATTGAAATTCCCACCAACTTCCCAGAGGCGCAACGCCTGCTTACAGTGGTTCGATCTGGGACTGGGACAGCCAAAGTGTGGGACATGCTGTTGGAAGCAGAAAAAAATATAAAAATGTCTCCACCGATCGTCTGCAAGGAAGGGGAAGTCTTGGAGAAAGCCAAAGAATTCTGTGTAGGACGGGTCCCAATTTTGGTTCACCCCTCCCTGTACAGAGCTTTAAAACTAACATTCCCCTGGGATGTTGGTGGCCTCTCCCGTGACGGCTCTATTGACAAAGAGATGGGCAAAGGATCTATGGGAGAGGCTGTCGGCATCCTTTCCCCGTCCATGTTCTGTCCAGGACCCCAACTCTAATTATGCTTCACAATGGCTTTATGGTTAGCAAGTATGAATGCCCGGGGGCTGAGGTCTGAGTCTCGGAGGGTGAGACTCACTCATGATCTCCAGCGCCTCGGGGTTGATGTTTGTTGTCTACAGGAAACCCGGTTTTTAGCTGGCGACTATGAGGGCATTCTGTCTAGGGATTACGATCTCTATTCAGCATGTTTTGATGGTCGTTCTAGAGGAGTTTCTTGGCTAGTGAGCAAGTCATTGGGTGCGGCGTGTACGCTTGTCTTCGCGGATCCAGCGGGCAGGATTTGTGTGCTGGATATTACCATAAAGGAGAAGTCTTTTCGGCTCATTGGGGTTTATGCGCCCAATGTCCATAGGGAGCGTCCTGCTTTGTTTCGGCAGCTCGAGTCGTTCTTTGGAACATCGAGGCGGGTAATTTTAGCGGGGGATTGGAATGCCGTCCTTGACCCTGAGAAAGATCGGATAGGAGAAAGATCGGGTACTAACAACCCGGATGTGAAACCATTTCGGGAATTTCTCGACAGGAATGATCTTGTCGATAAATACCGAAATGAACACCCCCGGGAGGTAGTGTGGACTTGGACTAATAGGGGCAGCTCGGATTCGAAGGTACGCGCAAGCTACCTCGACCGAGTCCTAGTTAGGAGAGTCGACGTAGGGCTCTTAGGTTGTCCAAGTTTCCATTCCATAGTTTACACGGATCATAGGCTCGTCCGGGTTCGTGTAAACTTAGATAAGCCTAAGGTTAAGTTGGCTGGCTACTGGAAATTGAACGCGTCATTATTTGATAGCCAAGATTTCCAGCACCAGCTTTTACTAACACTAAAGCGGGAACTGACGGGGGCTGTGGTTGGGAATAAGTGGTGGGACACACTTAAATCCAAAATTAGGTCGTTTGCTGCCGACTATAGCCGTCGGCTCAACTTAGCTAATTTAGCGGCGCAATCGACGTTAGAGAAAAAAGTTGATCGGGCAGTTAAATCCCGTAATAGTGGGGACGTAGCCTTAGCTAGGGCCGAGCTGGCCTCCTTGCTTATCAAGAAGGATCAAGCTCTGGTAGTTAGGGCTAGGTTAAAAAGAATGTCTTCTGAGGCAACGAATATGGCCGCAGAATTGCGTGCAGAGGAAGCTAGGCAAGCAGCCAATCGGCATATCAAGGACATCACATTGCCGGATGGTCGTACCGTGACTACAGACGTGGGTATATGTGGAGCTTTTCGGGATTACTTCCAGGATCTTTTCACCAGGGAGCCCGGTCTGAGCTCTGCTCAGTTCGACACCTATTTGGCTGACTTTCCCCGCCTCTCGGCGGCTGAAGCGGCTAGGTGCGAGGGGCCCATAACAGAGTCGGAAATCTGGGATGCGCTGAAATTGGTTGGCCGGGACAAAACTCCAGGATTGGATGGTCTTCCCTACGAACTGTACTTGAGGCAGTCGTCCGTTCTTGTTCCTCTGCTGGCTCTTGTTTATAACAACTGGATGAAGCAGGGGTCTATACCTCGACGCTTCACCAGGGGTGTAATCAAGTTGCTTCGCAAGAGCAAGAGCGGTGGGGGTGGCATAGATAATTATCGGCCTTTAACGATGTTAAATACTGACTTAAAGATTTTTGCCAAGATCTTGGCCGGCCGTTTGCAGGCTGTCCTCTCTAGTCTGATTGGCCCCGAGCAGACTTGTGCTGTGAAGGGCAGGACTATTCAGGACAACCTTCATTTGGTGCGCCTGATCATCGAGAAAACCGACACCGAAGCCGCGCTGATCAATTTGGATCAGTCCAAGGCATTCGATAGGGTTGACCATCGCTTCTTGGAATCTGTCCTTTCCGCCGCCGGTTTCGGGCCGTACTTTCGCTCCTGGATCCGACTGCTGTATGAGTCCCCCGGTGCGCTGGTGGAAGTGAATGGGGTAAGATCGAAGCCCTTCACATTATCTCGCTCCATTCGTCAAGGTTGTCCACTTTCGCCCTTGCTGTACGTTCTTGCGTTGGAACCTTTCCTTCGCAAGTTAAAGGCGAATCCGGTCCTTCGCGGAATTTCCGTGCCTGGTGCTACCACCTCGGCCAGGTACTCCGCCTATGTTGACGACGTTTCGGTTTTTGTGTCGAGCAAAGCCGAGATTGACGAAGTCAGCAAAGAAATCAGATGCTATGAGACGGTGACAGGGGCCAAGATCAATCGCGATAAGTCTGTTGGCTTGCGATTGGGTGCGTGGAAGGGAGTTTCTCTTCCCGGACCTTTCCTCTGGACGGACGGACCGATCAAGATTCTCGGCGTCTTTTTCGGTCCTGATCTCCAGTTGGAAATGAATTGGTCGGAGGTTCGAGAGAAGGCCGAGGGCGCAGTTCGTCTGTGGACTCGGAGGAATCTTTCCTTAAAGGGGAGGGCGGAAGTATGTGCCTCGCACATCTACCCGATTCTCCTTTACCGACTTTCCGTACTTCCTCTCCCGTGTGCCATTCGTTTGGGACTAATACAGCTCTTGTTCTCCTTCCTTTGGGGAGAAGGCAAGTCTCCCAAGGTGCGTCGCGAGATCTGTCACCTTCATCCTTCTGAGGGCGGTCTGGGCATGCCTAGCGTTGAGATCCGTCAACACACGCTTCGCATTAGATTCCTGGATCGAATGTGTATGCTAGCGGATGAGAACAGCGGCCTCGTTCAAGAGGACGTCCATAAAAACTTTCCATCCTTGAGAAGTGTGCATTTGTCGGAGGAGGAGGCCGGCCGTACTCCTCGTGGCGAATGCTCCTTCTATAAAGAATGTCGTTTGGCTCTCCAGTTTCTCTTACGGGCTACGGATGGCCTCTCCAACGCCCAAGCGTTGTCTCTTAGGGCATTATATCGGGTGTTAGTTAGGGGGGCCGTTCAAGATGAACTAATTGGCGAGCTCGGGCTTACGAAGCAGGAGGCTCGCTCCATATGGCCTTGGGCGCCTGGGTTGAAATGTCTCACTAACGATGAGGCATCACTCACCTGGCTGATGATCCGGAAGGCCCTCTGGGTAGGCAAGAGGCTTCATGCAGCGGGCCTAACACCAAAATCAACCTGCGTGCGTTGTGGGCTGTCGACGGAAACCGTCGAACATGCCTTCTTCCACTGCAGTGTTGTTGCTCCGTTGTGTAAGTTTCTTGAAGATCTCATGGTTCGTATCCTTCGTGGAAAGTTCTTTGTCCTTGAGGCTAGTTCTGTTTGTAGCAATGTCGTGCCTCCGTTATCTAGGGCTGAACACTATGTGCTCTTTTGCTTACTAGGTGTTATGCGAATCGTGATTTGGACGACGCGACAGAAGGAATTCTATGGTGATGAGAAGTTTACCTCTTCCCAACTGATCTTGTTCTTTAAGCATCAGCTTAAAGTCAAGATCAGGACGGAAAGGAATCGACTCACTCCATCTGAATTTGGCAAAAGGTGGGTGAGTCTTGCGCGATTCTGTCGAGTGAAAGGTGCTGACCTGGAGTGGTTGTTTGATGCTGGTTAGGCATCAGGATATTGGGTGTGCTGGGCAGAACATGTGCACCCCTTCCGTGTTAGGTTAGAATAGGTAAATTTTGATTTTCTGTTTCTAATTTAATGTTAACTTAGCTAGGTTATGATTGCTCATTGGCCCCTTTTTCTTTTTGTCCCCAGTTTTCCTTTAGTTTTAATCCCCCATCCCTTCCCACTTTAGGTGTTCAACAATGTTAGTTCTCCGGTGGATGCGTGGCGACTTTCGTTATTTTTCAAGAGTGCTTTTCGTTTTTTGTTATGGTGTTTAAATGTGTGAGTGATTGTGTGAGTAACTGCTGATTGGATAAATGTAGTCATTATATTCTTTAAGCCACGCATTATTTTTCGTCCGGAGAAGTGATTTTGCTGTCACAATATTAGAGTAGTGGGGGGCTTTTATTACTAATACGATTTTATTTAGTTTTTTGTATATATCATTTATTCATTGTATAAAACCATTGGGGATATTTTAATGTTGTTATTTTCTGCCCATGCCCTCCACTGAACATTGTAAATATGGGAGTTAAGTAGGACAACATAGAGCAGCAGAGGTATTATGGTGATCGTGGTAAGAATGGTAAGTAAAAATGTGGTATTATGGTGTCCGGGTTATTGTAAGTGTGTCAGGGTCGACGAAAGTGATTAGCTAAGTTAAATTAGGACAGATGATGACCAGCCTTCCCCATCCCCAATTTCGGCCTTGTGCCACATTTTTTGTATTCGTACAAAAATAAATACGAGTTCATCGCAGTTCTTTTTTGACTTGCGTGGTCATTTCAGACGTACCAGACCTTGTTTTGGCGAGTGTCTGACTTTTGTTGGAATCAAAAAAAAAAAACACAAACTTTAATCACTTATTTGAAATTACTTCATTTTAAAAAGAAAGGACCTTTTTGTATAGATAAGTTTATTTTTTATTTTCTTTATTTTCTTTTTCGTTTATTTATTTTGATCTTTTCTTTTTATTCTTCTAGCTTTTTTGTTGTTTATTTTCGTATTTTTGGCGGCCATATTTGTTTTTATTTAGGTCGGCCGTTTTGAATTTATTTTTTGTTTCTTTTTCTTTCTTTTCAGTATCTGTTTGGCCTTAAGTGCCATATTTATATTTTTTTAATAGTAACTGTCCATTTTGACCAAGAAGCTGAAAAATTAACTGATTTTTATTTTTCTTCCACTTTAACTTTTCTTTTTTTTTTTTTCAGCCCCTCCCCAGTTTTTCTTTTGCGGAAGTCGCCGTTAGGAGACTTTTCGCTTTCTTTTTGTTGTTATTTGTTTTTTGTTTCTTTGTGCATTTGATTCAATTGTAAATTTGTAAAGTTTATTCCTTGTTCAAATTTATTTTTGTTAATTCTTTTATTTTTCGTAAAAGTTTAGTTAAACCGTTTATTTTAATTTTAGCCCCTCCCTCTATTTTCCTTGTCGGGAGTAGCCGTTTAGGCAACTCTTCGTTTTTTATTTCTTTGTGTACTTAGTTTATCATAACTTGTAAAGTTTACCTTGTATAAATTTGTTTTTCTTTTATGTTTTAACCTCTCAAGAGGCTAAACATTTTTCCGTTTAAGGCTAATTCTTAGTCTGCTAAAAGTTTATTTTTCGGCCGCTAAAGGCTAGTTTTTAATTTGCCAGGTGTTGTAATTGTTTACCGTTACTGGCCAATTGTAGTTGGTAATTTTAAATCCTTCGGCGATTGTTGTTGTAATTTGAAAACAATTTTTTTTTGTCCCCTTGTTGCTATTTTGTGTATAGTATTTATTTTGTTTTATATTTTATTTTTTTTCCCAAGTTTCTCCCATATCCCACCCTTCCCCATACGTTTAATTTAGTGTGGTGGAGAAAGATATAAAAAAATTGTGGTTGGCGTTCTAAAATTTTAAAATGGCCGACAATAGTCGGTCAGTAAAGAAGAAACTGTTATTTGACCCTCCCTGGAAGGGTCCTCCGGATAAAAATGAGGAATCTTTTCCCCCTTTACCTACGTCAAGTAAGACGAAGGAAAAGATTTCGAACCAAAATGTGGTGGCCGAGAAGGGCCAGAATAAAGATCCTACTTCAAGTAAGACATCGACCCAAAATATGGTGGCCGAAAAGGGCAAAAAAAATGAGGATTCTGTTCCCCCTCTAACTACTGCGGAGGATAAAACATCGACCCAAAATGTGGTGGCCGAGAAGGGCCAGAATTCTAAAGAAACCGACAAGCAGATAAGTGAAAGTAAAGACAAATCCAAAGATGCTGAGGCCGGGGAATCGCCCTTGGGCTGGAAGTCCCCTCCAAAGGTTACGATCAATTTGACGGAGTTTCTGGAGAGAGCCAAGAGTTACGCTCATCTTGTGACAGAAGATGGACTCTTGGAAGATCCCCAGGAATTAAGAAAAATTGAAAAAAGAATTGTGTCAGTCCTTGTGGTCGACAAGCGTACGCGCAAGATTTGTCGCCCCACAAAAGACACAGTGTTGAAGACACTGCAGTCCACGGGGGTCAAGCCCTTACGAATTGTAAAAGGCACGGGCTTTTTCACGTGGGACGTGCTGCTGCCCACGCCGGAAGATTGCCTAAAGATGGTATCTAAAAATCATATAACAAAAGATTTTATTATAAGAACAGAATACCTAGGCATGCGTAGGACCAAGGTGGCAGTGTACGAGGTCCCTCCTCAGGTCATCGGGGAGCATCTCGCGGCGTACTTTTCTCAATTCGGTGAGATTGTAGATGCCTCCTGCGAGGACCTGACCGGGGGATGGACTTTCGAGATTATGTTGAGCGGTAAGGCCTTCGAGACCATCCCCAACTGTCTTGACGTTGGGGGCCTGAGACTACCGGTGATAGTTACCGGTCGCAAACCGATATGCTGGAGGTGCGGAAAGATTGGTCACCTCTCCCCTCCTGCCCAGAGAAGAAGGCCTCTGGAAGCCAGGCCCCTGAAGACCAAAATACCCCTCTGGCCGCTTCTGTGACAAAATCCGTCTCGCCTGTAGTGGGCATGCCAGCAACCAGGACTGGTGTGGTAGTACCCCCGGTTGGGTCAAAACATCGGCCCTCATTCCCCGAAAAGCCCTCGCCTGCTACAAGTGTAGTATCGGAGAAGGAAAAGGGGGAATGGCAGGTTGTTGGCAGGACCAGAGGGAAGCGTCAAGCTGCGGGACCTCAGTCCCCTGATGCTCCCAGGACTAAAGGCACGTACAGCCCCACTCCCTCTACCAGCAAAAAGGGCGATGCCTCGGCCTGGTCGGCCCCTAAATTGGAAGACCTCAGGAGGGCATACGACCCAGGGTATGAAAAATTCCAAAAATAAAACAGCTAAAGCATATGCTGGAGAAGCGCCCATTTCGTCCCTCAGAGGACCAAAAAAAACAGCTGGCACATCGTCCACCCTGCCCATCGGCCTCTGCCCCATCCTCTCCCGATAAAAAGAAAATCGAAAAGAAAGTCAAGTCAGCTCAGCCCTCGCCCAGAAAAATCACCCCTCTTAGTAGGGAACCCAGCCCTTTCCGTATCCCCTCCCAACCATCTCCCAGTCCTTCCCCCAAGAAAAATTACCTCCGCCGGCGAAGAGGCATAGGAGTCCCACCTTAGAAGACAGAGAGGCGAGGAAAAAATCAACCAAAGCGCCTCATTTATTGGGCAAGGATGTGTGCAAAGTTTCCCATGCCCAAGAAGAAAGAGCCAAGAACTTTGGCAATAGAATAAGTAAGTTAAAAATTCTCCTTGCAATGAAGAAATGCAAGGAGAAAGACATTGAAATTCCCACCAACTTCCCAGAGGCGCAACGCCTGCTTACAGTGGTTCGATCTGGGACTGGGACAGCCAAAGTGTGGGACATGCTGTTGGAAGCAGAAAAAAATATAAAAATGTCTCCACCGATCGTCTGCAAGGAAGGGGAAGTCTTGGAGAAAGCCAAAGAATTCTGTGTAGGACGGGTCCCAATTTTGGTTCACCCCTCCCTGTACAGAGCTTTAAAACTAACATTCCCCTGGGATGTTGGTGGCCTCTCCCGTGACGGCTCTATTGACAAAGAGATGGGCAAAGGATCTATGGGAGAGGCTGTCGGCATCCTTTCCCCGTCCATGTTCTGTCCAGGACCCCAACTCTAATTATGCTTCACAATGGCTTTATGGTTAGCAAGTATGAATGCCCGGGGGCTGAGGTCTGAGTCTCGGAGGGTGAGACTCACTCATGATCTCCAGCGCCTCGGGGTTGATGTTTGTTGTCTACAGGAAACCCGGTTTTTAGCTGGCGACTATGAGGGCATTCTGTCTAGGGATTACGATCTCTATTCAGCATGTTTTGATGGTCGTTCTAGAGGAGTTTCTTGGCTAGTGAGCAAGTCATTGGGTGCGGCGTGTACGCTTGTCTTCGCGGATCCAGCGGGCAGGATTTGTGTGCTGGATATTACCATAAAGGAGAAGTCTTTTCGGCTCATTGGGGTTTATGCGCCCAATGTCCATACGGAGCGTCCTGCTTTGTTTCGGCAGCTCGAGTCGTTCTTTGGAACATCGAGGCGGGTAATTTTAGCGGGGGATTGGAATGCCGTCCTTGACCCTGAGAAAGATCGGATAGGAGAAAGATCGGGTACTAACAACCCGGATGTGAAACCATTTCGGGAATTTCTCGACAGGAATGATCTTGTCGATAAATACCGAAATGAACACCCCCGGGAGGTAGTGTGGACTTGGACTAATAGGGGCAGCTCGGATTCGAAGGTACGCGCAAGCTACCTCGACCGAGTCCTAGTTAGGAGAGTCGACGTAGGGCTCTTAGGTTGTCCAAGTTTCCATTCCATAGTTTACACGGATCATAGGCTCGTCCGGGTTCGTGTAAACTTAGATAAGCCTAAGGTTAAGTTGGCTGGCTACTGGAAATTGAACGCGTCATTATTTGATAGCCAAGATTTCCAGCACCAGCTTTTACTAACACTAAAGCGGGAACTGACGGGGGCTGTGGTTGGGAATAAGTGGTGGGACACACTTAAATCCAAAATTAGGTCGTTTGCTGCCGACTATAGCCGTCGGCTCAACTTAGCTAATTTAGCGGCGCAATCGACGTTAGAGAAAAAAGTTGATCGGGCAGTGAAATCCCGTAATAGTGGGGACGTAGCCTTAGCTAGGGCCGAGCTGGCCTCCTTGCTTATCAAGAAGGATCAAGCTCTGGTAGTTAGGGCTAGGTTAAAAAGAATGTCTTCTGAGGCAACGAATATGGCCGCAGAATTGCGTGCAGAGGAAGCTAGGCAAGCAGCCAATCGGCATATCAAGGACATCACATTGCCGGATGGTCGTACCGTGACTACAGACGTGGGTATATGTGGAGCTTTTCGGGATTACTTCCAGGATCTTTTCACCAGGGAGCCCGGTCTGAGCTCTGCTCAGTTCGACACCTATTTGGCTGACTTTCCCCGCCTCTCGGCGGCTGAAGCGGCTAGGTGCGAGGGGCCCATAACAGAGTCGGAAATCTGGGATGCGCTGAAATTGGTTGGCCGGGACAAAACTCCAGGATTGGATGGTCTTCCCTACGAACTGTACTTGAGGCAGTCGTCCGTTCTTGTTCCTCTGCTGGCTCTTGTTTATAACAACTGGATGAAGCAGGGGTCTATACCTCGACGCTTCACCAGGGGTGTAATCAAGTTGCTTCGCAAGAGCAAGAGCGGTGGGGGTGGCATAGATAATTATCGGCCTTTAACGATGTTAAATACTGACTTAAAGATTTTTGCCAAGATCTTGGCCGGCCGTTTGCAGGCTGTCCTCTCTAGTCTGATTGGCCCCGAGCAGACTTGTGCTGTGAAGGGCAGGACTATTCAGGACAACCTTCATTTGGTGCGCCTGATCATCGAGAAAACCGACACCGAAGCCGCGCTGATCAATTTGGATCAGTCCAAGGCATTCGATAGGGTTGACCATCGCTTCTTGGAATCTGTCCTTTCCGCCGCCGGTTTCGGGCCGTACTTTCGCTCCTGGATCCGACTGCTGTATGAGTCCCCCGGTGCGCTGGTGGAAGTGAATGGGGTAAGATCGAAGCCCTTCACATTATCTCGCTCCATTCGTCAAGGTTGTCCACTTTCGCCCTTGCTGTACGTTCTTGCGTTGGAACCTTTCCTTCGCAAGTTAAAGGCGAATCCGGTCCTTCGCGGAATTTCCCTACCTGGTGCTACCACCTCGGCCAGGTACTCCGCCTATGCTGACGACGTTTCGGTTTTTGTGTCGAGCAAAGCCGAGATTGACGAAGTCAGCAAAGAAATCAGATGCTATGAGACGGTGACAGGGGCCAAGATCAATCGCGATAAGTCTGTTGGCTTGCGATTGGGTGCGTGGAAGGGAGTTTCTCTTCCCGGACCTTTCCTCTGGACGGACGGGCCGATCAAGATTCTCGGCGTCTTTTTCGGTCCTGATCTCCAGTTGGAAATGAATTGGTCGGAGGTTCGAGAGAAGGCCGAGGGCGCAGTTCGTCTGTGGACTCGGAGGAATCTTTCCTTAAAGGGGAGGGCGGAAGTATGTGCCTCGCACATCTACCCGATTCTCCTTTACCGACTTTCCGTACTTCCTCTCCCGTGTGCCATTCGTTTGGGACTAATACAGCTCTTGTTCTCCTTCCTTTGGGGAGAAGGCAAGTCTCCCAAGGTGCGTCGCGAGATCTGTCACCTTCATCCTTCTGAGGGCGGTCTGGGCATGCCTAGCGTTGAGATCCGTCAACACACGCTTCGCATTAGATTCCTGGATCGAATGTGTATGCTGGCGGATGAGAACAGCGGCCTCGTTCAAGAGGACGTCCATAAAAACTTTCCATCCTTGAGAAGTGTGCATTTGTCGGAGGAGGAGGCCGGCCGTACTCCTCGTGGCGAATGCTCCTTCTATAAAGAATGTCGTTTGGCTCTCCAGTTTCTCTTACGGGCTACGGATGGCCTCTCCAACGCCCAAGCGTTGTCTCTTAGGGCATTATATCGGGTGTTAGTTAGGGGGGCCGTTCAAGATGAACTAATTGGCGAGCTCGGGCTTACGAAGCAGGAGGCTCGCTCCATATGGCCTTGGGCGCCTGGGTTGAAATGTCTCACTAACGATGAGGCATCACTCACCTGGCTGATGATCCGGAAGGCCCTCTGGGTAGGCAAGAGGCTTCATGCAGCGGGCCTAACACCAAAATCAACCTGCGTGCGTTGTGGGCTGTCGACGGAAACCGTCGAACATGCCTTCTTCCACTGCAGTGTTGTTGCTCCGTTGTGTAAGTTTCTTGAAGATCTCATGGTTCGTATCCTGCGTGGAAAGTTCTTTGTCCTTGAGGCTAGTTCTGTTTGTAGCAATGTCGTGCCTCCGTTATCTAGGGCTGAGCACTATGTGCTCTTTTGCTTACTAGGTGTTATGCGAATCGTGATTTGGACGACGCGACAGAAGGAATTCTATGGTGATGAGAAGTTTACCTCTTCCCAACTGATCTTGTTCTTTAAGCATCAGCTTAAAGTCAAGATCAGGACGGAAAGGAAACGACTCACTCCATCTGAATTTGGCAAAAGGTGGGTGAGTCTTGCGCGTTTCTGTCGAGTGAAAGGTGCTGACCTGGAGTGGTTGTTTGATGCTGGTTAGGCATCAGGATATTGGGTGTGCTGGGCAGAACATGTGCACCCCGTCCCTGTTAGGTTAGTGTAGGGAAAGTTTGATTTTTTCTGTTTTTTGCTTCATTGTTAACTTAGCTAGGTTATGATTGCGCATTGGCCCCCTTTTTCTTTTTTGTCCCCTATTTTTCTTGAGTTTAATCCCCCTTCCCTTCCCACTTTAGGTGTTCAACAATGTTAGTTCTCCGGTGGATGCGTGGCGTCTTTCGTTATTTTTCAAGTGTGCTTTTCGTTTTTGTTATGATGTTTAAATGTGTGAGTGATTGTGTGAGTGATTGCTGAGCGGATATATGGTACTATTATATTTCTAAAGCCACGCATTATTTTTCGTCCGGGGAAGTGACTTTGCTGTCACATTGTTAGAGTAGTGGGGGGCTTTTATTACTAATACGATTTTATTTAGTTCCTTGTATATATCGTTTATTCATTGTATAAAACCATTGGGGATATTTTAATGTTGTTATTTTCTGCCCATGCCCTCCACTGAACATTGTAAATATGGGAGTTAAGTAGGACAACATAGAGCAGCTGAGGTATTATGGTGAACGTTGTAAGAATGGTAAGTAAAAATGTGGTATTATGGTGTCTGGTTTATTATAAGTGTGTCAGGGTCGACGAGAGTGAATAGCTAAGTTAAACTAGGACAGATGAAGACCAGCCTTCCCCATCCCCAATTTCGGCCTTGTGCCACATTTTTTGTATTCGTACGAAAATAAATACGAGTTCATAGAAGTTCTTTTTTGACTTGCGTGTTCATTTCCGACTTACCTGACCTTGGTTTGGCGAGTGTCTGACTTTTGTTGGAATCAAAAAAAAAACACAAACTTTAATCACTTATTTGAAATTACTTCATTTTAAAAAGAAAGGACCTTTTTGTATAGATAAGTTTATTTTTATTTTCTTTATTTTCTTTTTCGTTTATTTATTTTGATCTTTTCTTTTTATTCTTCTAGCTTTTTTGTTGTTTATTTTCGTATTTTTGGCGGCCATATTTGTTTTTATTTAGGTCGGCCGTTTTGAATTTATTTTTGTTTCTTTTTCTTTCTTTTCAGTATCTGTTTGGCCTTAAGTGCCATATTTATATTTTTTTAATAGTAACTGTCCATTTTGACCAAGAAGCTGAAAAATTAACTGATTTTTATTTTTCTTCCACTTTAACTTTTCTTTTTTTTTTTTCAGCCCCTCCCCAGTTTTTCTTTTGCGGAAGTCGCCGTTAGGAGACTTTTCGCTTTCTTTTTGTTGTTATTTGTTTTTTGTTTCTTTGTGCATTTGATTCAATTGTAAATTTGTAAAGTTTATTCCTTGTTCAAATTTATTTTTGTTAATTCTTTTATTTTTCGTAAAAGTTTAGTTAAACCGTTTATTTTAATTTTAGCCCCTCCCTCTATTTTCCTTGTCGGGAGTAGCCGTTTAGGCAACTCTTCGTTTTTTATTTTCTTTGTGTACTTAGTTTATCATAACTTGTAAAGTTTACCTTGTATAAATTTGTTTTTCTTTTATGTTTTAACCTCTCAAGAGGCTAAACATTTTTCCGTTTAAGGCTAATTCTTAGCCTGCTAAAAGTTTATTTTTCGGCCGCTAAAGGCTAGTTTTTAATTTGCCAGGTGTTGTAATTGTTTACCGTTACTGGCCAATTGTAGTTGGTAATTTTAAATCCTTCGGCGATTGTTGTTGTAATTTGAAAACAATTTTTTTTTTGTCCCCTTGTTGCTATTTTGTGTATAGTATTTATTTTGTTTTATATTTTATTTTTTTTTTCCCAAGTTTCTCCCATATCCCACCCTTCCCCATACGTTTAATTTAGTGTGGTGGAGAAAGATATAAAAAATTGTGGTTGGCGTTCTAAAATTTTAAAATGGCCGACAATAGTCGGTCAGTGAAGAAGAAACTGTTGTTTGACCCTCCCTGGAAGGGTCCTCCGGATAAAAATGAGGAATCTTTTCCCCCTTTACCTACGTCAAGTAAGACGAAGGAAAAGATTTCGAACCAAAATGTGGTGGCCGAGAAGGGCCAGAATAAAGATCCTACTTCAAGTAAGACATCGACCCAAAATATGGTGGCCGAAAAGGGCAAAAAAAATGAGGATTCTGTTCCCCCTCTAACTACTGCGGAGGATAAAACATCGACCCAAAATGTGGTGGCCGAGAAGGGCCAGAATTCTAAAGAAACCGACAAGCAGATAAGTGAAAGTAAAGACAAATCCAAAGATGCTGAGGCCGGGGAATCGCCCTTGGGCTGGAAGTCCCCTCCAAAGGTTACGATCAATTTGACGGAGTTTCTGGAGAGAGCCAAGAGTTACGCTCATCTTGTGACAGAAGATGGACTCTTGGAGGATCCCCAGGAATTAAGAAAAATTGAAAAAAGAATTGTGTCAGTCCTTGTGGTCGACAAGCGTACGCGCAAGATTTGTCGCCCCACAAAAGACACAGTGTTGAAGACACTGCAGTCCACGGGGGTCAAGCCCTTACGAATCGTAAAAGGCACGGGCTTTTTCACGTGGGACGTGCTGCTGCCCACGCCGGAAGATTGCCTAAAGATGGTATCTAAAAATCATATAACAAAAGATTTTATTATAAGAACAGAATACCTAGGCATGCGTAGGACCAAGGTGGCAGTGTACGAGGTCCCTCCTCAGGTCATCGGGGAGCATCTCGCGGCGTACTTTTCTCAATTCGGTGAGATTGTAGATGCCTCCTGCGAGGACCTGACCGGGGGATGGACTTTCGAGATTATGTTGAGCGGTAAGGCCTTCGAGACCATCCCCAACTGTCTTGACGTTGGGGGCCTGAGACTACCGGTGATAGTTACCGGTCGCAAACCGATATGCTGGAGGTGCGGAAAGATTGGTCACCTCTCCCCCTCCTGCCCAGAGAAGAAGGCCTCTGGAAGCCAGGCCCCTGAAGACCAAAATACCCCTCTGGCCGCTTCTGTGACAAAATCCGTCTCGCCTGTAGTGGGCATGCCAGCAACCAGGACCGGTGTGGTAGTACCCCCGGTTGGGTCAAAACATCGGCCCTCATTCCCCGAAAAGCCCTCGCCTGCTACAAGTGTAGTATCGGAGAAGGAAAAGGGGGAATGGCAGGTTGTTGGCAGGACCAGAGGGAAGCGTCAAGCTGCGGGACCTCAGTCCCCTGATGCTCCCAGGACTAAAGGCACGTACAGCCCCACTCCCTCTACCAGCAAGAAGGGCGATGCCTCGGCCTGGTCGGCCCCTAAATTGGAAGACCTCAGGAGGGCTTACGACCCAGGGTATGAAAAATTCCAAAAAATAAAACAGCTAAAGCATATGCTGGAGAAGCGCCCATTTCGTCCCTCAGAGGACCAAAAAAAACAGCTGGCACATCGTCCACCCTGCCCATCGGCCTCTGCCCCATCCTCTCCCGATAAAAAGAAAATCGAAAAGAAAGTCAAGTCAGCTCAGCCCTCGCCCAGAAAAACCACCCCTCTTAGTAGGGAACCCAGCCCTTTCCGTATCCCCTCCCAACCATCTCCCAGTCCTTCCCCCAAGAAAAAATTACCTCCGCCGGCGAAGAGGCATAGGAGTCCCACCTTAGAAGACAGAGAGGCGAGGAAAAAATCAACCAAAGCGCCTCATTTATTGGGCAAGGATGTGTGCAAAGTTTCCCATGCCCAAGAAGAAAGAGCCAAGAACTTTGGCAATAGAATAAGTAAGTTAAAAATTCTCCTTGCAATGAAGAAATGCAAGGAGAAAGACATTGAAATTCCCACCAACTTCCCAGAGGCGCAACGCCTGCTTACAGTGGTTCGATCTGGGACTGGGACAGCCAAAGTGTGGGACATGCTGTTGGAAGCAGAAAAAAATATAAAAATGTCTCCACCGATCGTCTGCAAGGAAGGGGAAGTCTTGGAGAAAGCCAAAGAATTCTGTGTAGGACGGGTCCCAATTTTGGTTCACCCCTCCCTGTACAGAGCTTTAAAACTAACATTCCCCTGGGATGTTGGTGGCCTCTCCCGTGACGGCTCTATTGACAAAGAGATGGGCAAAGGATCTATGGGAGAGGCTGTCGGCATCCTTTCCCCGTCCATGTTCTGTCCAGGACCCCAACTCTAATTATGCTTCACAATGGCTTTATGGTTAGCAAGTATGAATGCCCGGGGGCTGAGGTCTGAGTCTCGGAGGGTGAGACTCACTCATGATCTCCAGCGCCTCGGGGTTGATGTTTGTTGTCTACAGGAAACCCGGTTTTTAGCTGGCGACTATGAGGGCATTCTGTCTAGGGATTACGATCTCTATTCAGCATGTTTTGATGGTCGTTCTAGAGGAGTTTCTTGGCTAGTGAGCAAGTCATTGGGTGCGGCGTGTACGCTTGTCTTCGCGGATCCAGCGGGCAGGATTTGTGTGCTGGATATTACCATAAAGGAGAAGTCTTTTCGGCTCATTGGGGTTTATGCGCCCAATGTCCATACGGAGCGTCCTGCTTTGTTTCGGCAGCTCGAGTCGTTCTTTGGAACATCGAGGCGGGTAATTTTAGCGGGGGATTGGAATGCCGTCCTTGACCCTGAGAAAGATCGGATAGGAGAAAGATCGGGTACTAACAACCCGGATGTGAAACCATTTCGGGAATTTCTCGACAGGAATGATCTTGTCGATAAATACCGAAATGAACACCCCCGGGAGGTAGTGTGGACTTGGACTAATAGGGGCAGCTCGGATTCGAAGGTACGCGCAAGCTACCTCGACCGAGTCCTAGTTAGGAGAGTCGACGTAGGGCTCTTAGGTTGTCCAAGTTTCCATTCGATAGTTTACACGGATCATAGGCTCGTCCGGGTTCGTGTAAACTTAGATAAGCCTAAGGTTAAGTTGGCTGGCTACTGGAAATTGAACGCGTCATTATTTGATAGCCAAGATTTCCAGCACCAGCTTTTACTAACACTAAAGCGGGAACTGACGGGGGCTGTGGTTGGGAATAAGTGGTGGGACACACTTAAATCCAAAATTAGGTCGTTTGCTGCCGACTATAGCCGTCGGCTCAACTTAGCTAATTTAGCGGCGCAATCGACGTTAGAGAAAAAAGTTGATCGGGCAGTTAAATCCCGTAATAGTGGGGACGTAGCCTTAGCTAGGGCCGAGCTGGCCTCCTTGCTTATCAAGAAGGATCAAGCTCTGGTAGTTAGGGCTAGGTTAAAAAGAATGTCTTCTGAGGCAACGAATATGGCCGCAGAATTGCGTGCAGAGGAAGCTAGGCAAGCAGCCAATCGGCATATCAAGGACATCACATTGCCGGATGGTCGTACCGTGACTACAGACGTGGGTATATGTGGAGCTTTTCGGGATTACTTCCAGGATCTTTTCACCAGGAAGCCCGGTCTGAGCTCTGCTCAGTTCGACACCTATTTGGCTGACTTTCCCCGCCTCTCGGCGGCTGAAGCGGCTAGGTGCGAGGGGCCCATAACAGAGTCGGAAATCTGGGATGCGCTGAAATTGGTTGGCCGGGACAAAACTCCAGGATTGGATGGTCTTCCCTACGAACTGTACTTGAGGCAGTCGTCCGTTCTTGTTCCTCTGCTGGCTCTTGTTTATAACAACTGGATGAAGCAGGGGTCTATACCTCGACGCTTCACCAGGGGTGTAATCAAGTTGCTTCGCAAGAGCAAGAGCGGTGGGGGTGGCATAGATAATTATCGGCCTTTAACGATGTTAAATACTGACTTAAAGATTTTTGCCAGGATCTTGGCCGGCCGTTTGCAGGCTGTCCTCTCTAGTCTGATTGGCCCCGAGCAGACTTGTGCTGTGAAGGGCAGGACTATTCAGGACAACCTTCATTTGGTGCGCCTGATCATCGAGAAAACCGACACCGAAGCCGCGCTGATCAATTTGGATCAGTCCAAGGCATTCGATAGGGTTGACCATCGCTTCTTGGAATCTGTCCTTTCCGCCGCCGGTTTCGGGCCGTACTTTCGCTCCTGGATCCGACTGCTGTATGAGTCCCCCGGTGCGCTGGTGGAAGTGAATGGGGTAAGATCGAAGCCCTTCACATTATCTCGCTCCATTCGTCAAGGTTGTCCACTTTCGCCCTTGCTGTACGTTCTTGCGTTGGAACCTTTCCTTCGCAAGTTAAAGGCGAATCCGGTCCTTCGCGGAATTTCCGTGCCTGGTGCTACCACCTCGGCCAGGTACTCCGCCTATGCTGACGACGTTTCGGTTTTTGTGTCGAGCAAAGCCGAGATTGACGAAGTCAGCAAAGAAATCAGATGCTATGAGACGGTGACAGGGGCCAAGATCAATCGCGATAAGTCTGTTGGCTTGCGATTGGGTGCGTGGAAGGGAGTTTCTCTTCCCGGACCTTTCCTCTGGACGGACGGGCCGATCAAGATTCTCGGCGTCTTTTTCGGTCCTGATCTCCAGTTGGAAATGAATTGGTCGGAGGTTCGAGAGAAGGCCGAGGGCGCAGTTCGTCTGTGGACTCGGAGGAATCTTTCCTTAAAGGGGAGGGCGGAAGTATGTGCCTCGCACATCTACCCGATTCTCCTTTACCGACTTTCCGTACTTCCTCTCCCGTGTGCCATTCGTTTGGGACTAATACAGCTCTTGTTCTCCTTCCTTTGGGGAGAAGGCAAGTCTCCCAAGGTGCGTCGCGAGATCTGTCACCTTCATCCTTCTGAGGGCGGTCTGGGCATGCCTAGCGTTGAGATCCGTCAACACACGCTTCGCATTAGATTCCTGGATCGAATGTGTATGCTGGCGGATGAGAACAGCGGCCTCGTTCAAGAGGACGTCCATAAAAACTTTCCATCCTTGAGAAGTGTGCATTTGTCGGAGGAGGAGGCCGGCCGTACTCCTCGTGGCGAATGCTCCTTCTATAAAGAATGTCGTTTGGCTCTCCAGTTTCTCTTACGGGCTACGGATGGCCTCTCCAACGCCCAAGCGTTGTCTCTTAGGGCATTATATCGGGTGTTAGTTAGGGGGGCCGTTCAAGATGAACTAATTGGCGAGCTCGGGCTTACGAAGCAGGAGGCTCGCTCCATATGGCCTTGGGCGCCTGGGTTGAAATGTCTCACTAACGATGAGGCATCACTCACCTGGCTGATGATCCGGAAGGCCCTCTGGGTAGGCAAGAGGCTTCATGCAGCGGGCCTAACACCAAAATCAACCTGCGTGCGTTGTGGGCTGTCGACGGAAACCGTCGAACATGCCTTCTTCCACTGCAGTGTTGTTGCTCCGTTGTGTAAGTTTCTTGAAGATCTCATGGTTCGTATCCTGCGTGGAAAGTTCTTTGTCCTTGAGGCTAGTTCTGTTTGTAGCAATGTCGTGCCTCCGTTATCTAGGGCTGAGCACTATGTGCTCTTTTGCTTACTAGGTGTTATGCGAATCGTGATTTGGACGACGCGACAGAAGGAATTCTATGGTGATGAGAAGTTTACCTCTTCCCAACTGATCTTGTTCTTTAAGCATCAGCTTAAAGTCAAGATCAGGACGGAAAGGAAACGACTCACTCCATCTGAATTTGGCAAAAGGTGGGTGAGTCTTGCGCGATTCTGTCGAGTGAAAGGTGCTGACCTGGAGTGGTTGTTTGATGCTGGTTAGGCATCAGGATATTGGGTGTGCTGGGCAGAACATGTGCACCCCTTCCGTGTTAGGTTAGAATAGGTAAATTTTGATTTTCTGTTTCTAATTTAATGTTAACTTAGCTAGGTTATGATTGCTCATTGGCCTCTTTTTCTTTTTGTCCCCAGTTTTCCTTTAGTTTTAATCCCCCATCCCTTCCCACTTTAGGTGTTCAACAATGTTAGTTCTCCGGTGGATGCGTGGCGACTTTCGTTATTTTTCAAGAGTGCTTTTCGTTTTTTGTTATGGTGTTTAAATGTGTGAGTGATTGTGTGAGTAACTGCTGATTGGATAAATGTAGTCATTATATTCTTTAAGCTACGCATTATTTTTCGTCCGGAGAAGTGATTTTGCTGTCACAATATTAGAGTAGTGGGGGGCTTTTATTACTAATACGATTTTATTTAGTTTTTTTGTATATATCATTTATTCATTGTATAAAACCATTGGGGATATTTTAATGTTGTTATTTTCTGCCCATGCCCTCCACTGAACATTGTAAATATGGGAGTTAAGTAGGACAACATAGAGCAGCAGAGGTATTATGGTGATCGTGGTAAGAATGGTAAGTAAAAATGTGGTATTATGGTGTCCGGGTTATTGTAAGTGTGTCAGGGTCGACGAAAGTGAATAGCTAAGTTAAATTAGGACAGATGATGACCAGCCTTCCCCATCCCCAATTTCGGCCTTGTGCCACATTTTTTGTATTCGTACAAAAATAAATACGAGTTCATAGAAGTTCTTTTTTGACTTGCGTGTTCATTTCCGACTTACCTGACCTTGGTTTGGCGAGTGTCTGACTTTTGTTGGAATCAAAAAAAAAAAAAAAAAAAAAAAAAAAAAACACAAACTTTAATCACTTATTTGAAATTACTTCATTTTAAAAAGAAAGGACCTTTTTGTATAGATAAGTTTATTTTTATTTTCTTTATTTTCTTTTTCGTTTATTTATTTTGATCTTTTCTTTTTTATTCTTCTAGCTTTTTTGTTGTTTATTTTCGTATTTTTGGCGGCCATATTTGTTTTTATTTAGGTCGGCCGTTTTGAACTTATTTTTTGTTTCTTTTTCTTTCTTTTCAGTATCTGTTTGGCCTTAAGTGCCATATTTATAGTTTTTTAATAGTAACTGTCCATTTTGACGAAGAAGCTGAAAAATTAACTGATTTTTATTTTTCTTCCACTTTAACTTTTCTTTTTTTTTCAGCCCCTCCCCAGTTTTTCTTTTGCGGAAGTCGCCGTTAGGAGACTTTTCGCTTTCTTTTTGTTGTTATTTGTTTTTTGTTTCTTTGTGCATTTGATTCAATTGTAAATTTGTAAAGTTTATTCCTTGTTCAAATTTATTTTTGTTAATTCTTTTATTTTTCGTAAAAGTTTAGTTAAACCGTTTATTTTAATTTTAGCCCCTCCCTCTATTTTCCTTGTCGGGAGTAGCCGTTTAGGCAACTCTTCGTTTTTTATTTCTTTGTGTACTTAGTTTATCATAACTTGTAAAGTTTAGCTTGTATAAATTTGTTTTTCTTTTATGTTTTAACCTCTCAAGAGGCTAAACATTTTTCCGTTTAAGGCTAATTCTTAGTCTGCTAAAAGTTTATTTTTCGGCCGCTAAAGGCTAGTTTTTAATTTGCCAGGTGTTGTAATTGTTTACCGTTACTGGCCAATTGTAGTTGGTAATTTTAAATCCTTCGGCGATTGTTGTTGTAATTTGAAAACAATTTTTTTTTGTCCCCTTGTTGCTATTTTGTGTATAGTATTTATTTTGTTTTATATTTTATTTTTTTTTCCCAAGTTTCTCCCATATCCCACCCTTCCCCATACGTTTAATTTAGTGTGGTGGAGAAAGATATAAAAAAATTGTGGTTGGCGTTCTAAAATTTTAAAATGGCCGACAATAGTCGGTCAGTAAAGAAGAAACTGTTATTTGACCCGCCCTGGAAGGGTCCTCCGGATAAAAATGAGGAATCTTTTCCCCCTTTACCTACGTCAAGTAAGACGAAGGAAAAGATTTCGAACCAAAATGTGGTGGCCGAGAAGGGCCAGAATAAAGATCCTACTTCAAGTAAGACATCGACCCAAAATATGGTGGCCGAAAAGGGCAAAAAAAATGAGGATTCTGTTCCCCCTCTAACTACTGCGGAGGATAAAACATCGACCCAAAATGTGGTGGCCGAGAAGGGCCAGAATTCTAAAGAAACCGACAAGCAGATAAGTGAAAGTAAAGACAAATCCAAAGATGCTGAGGCCGGGGAATCGCCCTTGGGCTGGAAGTCCCCTCCAAAGGTTACGATCAATTTGACGGAGTTTCTGGAGAGAGCCAAGAGTTACGCTCATCTTGTGACAGAAGATGGACTCTTGGAGGATCCCCAGGAATTAAGAAAAATTGAAAAAAGAATTGTGTCAGTCCTTGTGGTCGACAAGCGTACGCGCAAGATTTGTCGCCCCACAAAAGACACAGTGTTGAAGACACTGCAGTCCACGGGGGTCAAGCCCTTACGAATTGTAAAAGGCACGGGCTTTTTCACGTGGGACGTGCTGCTGCCCACGCCGGAAGATTGCCTAAAGATGGTATCTAAAAATCATATAACAAAAGATTTTATTATAAGAACAGAATACCTAGGCATGCGTAGGACCAAGGTGGCAGTGTACGAGGTCCCTCCTCAGGTCATCGGGGAGCATCTCGCGGCGTACTTTTCTCAATTCGGTGAGATTGTAGATGCCTCCTGCGAGGACCTGACCGGGGGATGGACTTTCGAGATTATGTTGAGCGGTAAGGCCTTCGAGACCATCCCCAACTGTCTTGACGTTGGGGGCCTGAGACTACCGGTGATAGTTACCGGTCGCAAACCGATATGCTGGAGGTGCGGAAAGATTGGTCACCTCTCCCCCTCCTGCCCAGAGAAGAAGGCCTCTGGAAGCCAGGCCCCTGAAGACCAAAATACCCCTCTGGCCGCTTCTGTGACAAAATCCGTCTCGCCTGTAGTGGGCATGCCAGCAACCAGGACCGGTGTGGTAGTACCCCCGGTTGGGTCAAAACATCGGCCCTCATTCCCCGAAAAGCCCTCGCCTGCTACAAGTGTAGTATCGGAGAAGGAAAAGGGGGAATGGCAGGTTGTTGGCAGGACCAGAGGGAAGCGTCAAGCTGCGGGACCTCAGTCCCCTGATGCTCCCAGGACTAAAGGCACGTACAGCCCCACTCCCTCTACCAGCAAAAAGGGCGATGCCTCGGCCTGGTCGGCCCCTAAATTGGAAGACCTCAGGAGGGCTTACGACCCAGGGTATGAAAAATTCCAAAAAATAAAACAGCTGAAGCATATGCTGGAGAAGCGCCCATTTCGTCCCTCAGAGGACCAAAAAAAACAGCTGGCACATCGTCCACCCTGCCCATCGGCCTCTGCCCCATCCTCTCCCGATAAAAAGAAAATCGAAAAGAAAGTCAAGTCAGCTCAGCCCTCGCCCAGAAAAATCACCCCTCTTAGTAGGGAACCCAGCCCTTTCCGTATCCCCTCCCAACCATCTCCCAGTCCTTCCCCCAAGAAAAAATTACCTCCGCCGGCGAAGAGGCATAGGAGTCCCACCTTAGAAGACAGAGAGGCGAGGAAAAAATCAACCAAAGCGCCTCATTTATTGGGCAAGGATGTGTGCAAAGTTTCCCATGCCCAAGAAGAAAGAGCCAAGAACTTTGGCAATAGAATAAGTAAGTTAAAAATTCTCCTTGCAATGAAGAAATGCAAGGAGAAAGACATTGAAATTCCCACCAACTTCCCAGAGGCGCAACGCCTGCTTACAGTGGTTCGATCTGGGACTGGGACAGCCAAAGTGTGGGACATGCTGTTGGAAGCAGAAAAAAATATAAAAATGTCTCCATCGATCGTCTGCAAGGAAGGGGAAGTCTTGGAGAAAGCCAAAGAATTCTGTGTAGGACGGGTCCCAATTTTGGTTCACCCCTCCCTGTACAGAGCTTTAAAACTAACATTCCCCTGGGATGTTGGTGGCCTCTCCCGTGACGGCTCTATTGACAAAGAGATGGGCAAAGGATCTATGGGAGAGGCTGTCGGCATCCTTTCCCCGTCCATGTTCTGTCCAGGACCCCAACTCTAATTATGCATCACAATGGCTTTATGGTTAGCAAGTATGAATGCCCGGGGGCTGAGGTCTGAGTCTCGGAGGGTGAGACTCACTCATGATCTCCAGCGCCTCGGGGTTGATGTTTGTTGTCTACAGGAAACCCGGTTTTTAGCTGGCGACTATGAGGGCATTCTGTCTAGGGATTACGATCTCTATTCAGCATGTTTTGATGGTCGTTCTAGAGGAGTTTCTTGGCTAGTGAGCAAGTCATTGGGTGCGGCGTGTACGCTTGTCTTCGCGGATCCAGCGGGCAGGATTTGTGTGCTGGATATTACCATAAAGGAGAAGTCTTTTCGGCTCATTGGGGTTTATGCGCCCAATGTCCATACGGAGCGTCCTGCTTTGTTTCGGCAGCTCGAGTCGTTCTTTGGAACATCGAGGCGGGTAATTTTAGCGGGGGATTGGAATGCCGTCCTTGACCCTGAGAAAGATCGGATAGGAGAAAGATCGGGTACTAACAACCCGGATGTGAAACCATTTCGGGAATTTCTCGACAGGAATGATCTTGTCGATAAATACCGAAATGAACACCCCCGGGAGGTAGTGTGGACTTGGACTAATAGGGGCAGCTCGGATTCGAAGGTACGCGCAAGCTACCTCGACCGAGTCCTAGTTAGGAGAGTCGACGTAGGGCTCTTAGGTTGTCCAAGTTTCCATTCCATAGTTTACACGGATCATAGGCTCGTCCGGGTTCGTGTAAACTTAGATAAGCCTAAGGTTAAGTTGGCTGGCTACTGGAAATTGAACGCGTCATTATTTGATAGCCAAGATTTCCAGCACCAGCTTTTACTAACACTAAAGCGGGAACTGACGGGGGCTGTGGTTGGGAATAAGTGGTGGGACACACTTAAATCCAAAATTAGGTCGTTTGCTGCCGACTATAGCCGTCGGCTCAACTTAGCTAATTTAGCGGCGCAATCGACGTTAGAGGAAAAAGTTGATCGGGCAGTTAAATCCCGTAATAGTGGGGACGTAGCCTTAGCTAGGGCCGAGCTGGCCTCCTTGCTTATCAAGAAGGATCAAGCTCTGGTAGTTAGGGCTAGGTTAAAAAGAATGTCTTCTGAGGCAACGAATATGGCCGCAGAATTGCGTGCAGAGGAAGCTAGGCAAGCAGCCAATCGGCATATCAAGGACATCACATTGCCGGATGGTCGTACCGTGACTACAGACGTGGGTATATGTGGAGCTTTTCGGGATTACTTCCAGGATCTTTTCACCAGGGAGCCCGGTCTGAGCTCTGCTCAGTTCGACACCTATTTGGCTGACTTTCCCCGCCTCTCGGCGGCTGAAGCGGCTAGGTGCGAGGGGCCCATAACAGAGTCGGAAATCTGGGATGCGCTGAAATTGGTTGGCCGGGACAAAACTCCAGGATTGGATGGTCTTCCCTACGATCTGTTCTTGAGGCAGTCGTCCGTTCTTGTTCCTCTGCTGGCTCTTGTTTATAACAACTGGATGAAGCAGGGGTCTATACCTCGACGCTTCACCAGGGGTGTAATCAAGTTGCTTCGCAAGAGCAAGAGCGGTGGGGGTGGCATAGATAATTATCGGCCTTTAACGATGTTAAATACTGACTTAAAGATTTTTGCCAAGATCTTGGCCGGCCGTTTGCAGGCTGTCCTCTCTAGTCTGATTGGCCCCGAGCAGACTTGTGCTGTGAAGGGCAGGACTATTCAGGACAACCTTCATTTGGTGCGCCTGATCATCGAGAAAACCGACACCGAAGCCGCGCTGATCAATTTGGATCAGTCCAAGGCATTCGATAGGGTTGACCATCGCTTCTTGGAATCTGTCCTTTCCGCCGCCGGTTTCGGGCCGTACTTTCGCTCCTGGATCCGACTGCTGTATGAGTCCCCCGGTGCGCTGGTGGAAGTGAATGGGGTAAGATCGAAGCCCTTCACATTATCTCGCTCCATTCGTCAAGGTTGTCCACTTTCGCCCTTGCTGTACGTTCTTGCGTTGGAACCTTTCCTTCGCAAGTTACAGGCGAATCCGGTCCTTCGCGGAATTTCCGTGCCTGGTGCTACCACCTCGGCCAGGTACTCCGCCTATGCTGACGACGTTTCGGTTTTTGTGTCGAGCAAAGCCGAGATTGACGAAGTCAGCAAAGAAATCAGATGCTATGAGACGGTGACAGGGGCCAAGATCAATCGCGATAAGTCTGTTGGCTTGCGATTGGGTGCGTGGAAGGGAGTTTCTCTTCTCGGACCTTTCCTCTGGACGGACGGGCCGATCAAGATTCTCGGCGTCTTTTTCGGTCCTGATCTCCAGTTGGAAATGAATTGGTCGGAGGTTCGAGAGAAGGCCGAGGGCGCAGTTCGTCTGTGGACTCGGAGGAATCTTTCCTTAAAGGGGAGGGCGGAAGTATGTGCCTCGCACATCTACCCGATTCTCCTTTACCGACTTTCCGTACTTCCTCTCCCGTGTGCCATTCGTTTGGGACTAATACAGCTCTTGTTCTCCTTCCTTTGGGGAGAAGGCAAGTCTCCCAAGGTGCGTCGCGAGATCTGTCACCTTCATCCTTCTGAGGGCGGTCTGGGCATGCCTAGCGTTGAGATCCGTCAACACACGCTTCGCATTAGATTCCTGGATCGAATGTGTATGCTAGCGGATGAGAACAGCGGCCTCGTTCAAGAGGACGTCCATAAAAACTTTCCATCCTTGAGAAGTGTGCATTTGTCGGAGGAGGAGGCCGGCCGTACTCCTCGTGGCGAATGCTCCTTCTATAAAGAATGTCGTTTGGCTCTCCAGTTTCTCTTACGGGCTACGGATGGCCTCTCCAACGCCCAAGCGTTGTCTCTTAGGGCATTATATCGGGTGTTAGTTAGGGGGGCCGTTCAAGATGAACTAATTGGCGAGCTCGGGCTTACGAAGCAGGAGGCTCGCTCCATATGGCCTTGGGCGCCTGGGTTGAAATGTCTCACTAACGATGAGGCATCACTCACCTGGCTGATGATCCGGAAGGCCCTCTGGGTAGGCAAGAGGCTTCATGCAGCGGGCCTAACACCAAAATCAACCTGCGTGCGTTGTAGGCTGTCGACGGAAACCGTCGAACATGCCTTCTTCCACTGCAGTGTTGTTGCTCCGTTGTGTAAGTTTCTTGAAGATCTCATGGTTCGTATCCTTCGTGGAAAGTTCTTTGTCCTTGAGGCTAGTTCTGTTTGTAGCAATGTCGTGCCTCCGTTATCTAGGGCTGAGCACTATGTGCTCTTTTGCTTACTAGGTGTTATGCGAATCGTGATTTGGACGACGCGACAGAAGGAATTCTATGGTGATGAGAAGTTTACCTCTTCCCAACTGATCTTGTTCTTTAAGCATCAGCTTAAAGTCAAGATCAGGACGGAAAGGAAACGACTCACTCCATCTGAATTTGGCAAAAGGTGGGTGAGTCTTGCGCGATTCTGTCGAGTGAAAGGTGCTGACCTGGAGTGGTTGTTTGATGCTGGTTAGGCATCAGGATATTGGGTGTGCTGGGCAGAACATGTGCACCCCTTCCGTGTTAGGTTAGAATAGGTAAATTTTGATTTTCTGTTTCTAATTTAATGTTAACTTAGCTAGGTTATGATTGCTCATTGGCCCCTTTTTCTTTTTGTCCCCAGTTTTCCTTTAGTTTTAATCCCCCATCCCTTCCCACTTTAGGTGTTCAACAATGTTAGTTCTCCGGTGGATGCGTGGCGACTTTCGTTATTTTTCAAGAGTGCTTTTCGTTTTTTGTTATGGTGTTTAAATGTGTGAGTGATTGTGTGAGTAACTGCTGATTGGATAAATGTAGTCATTATATTCTTTAAGCCACGCATTATTTTTCGTCCGGAGAAGTGATTTTGCTGTCACAATATTAGAGTAGTGGGGGGCTTTTATTACTAATACGATTTTATTTAGTTTTTTGTATATATTATTTATTCATTGTATAAAACCATTGGGGATATTTTAATGTTGTTATTTTCTGCCCATGCCCTCCACTGAACATTGTAAATATGGGAGTTAAGTAGGACAACATAGAGCAGCAGAGGTATTATGGTGATCGTGGTAAGAATGGTAAGTAAAAATGTGGTATTATGGTGTCCGGGTTATTGTAAGTGTGTCAGGGTCGACGAGAGTGAATAGCTAAGTTAAACTAGGACAGATGATGACCAGCCTTCCCCATCCCCAATTTCGGCCTTGTGCCACATTTTTTTTGTATTCGTACGAAAATAAATACGAGTTCATAGAAGTTCTTTTTTGACTTGCGTGTTCATTTCCGACTTACCTGACCTTGGTTTGGCGAGTGTCTGACTTTTGTTGGAATCAAAAAAAAAAAAACACAAACTTTAATCACTTATTTGAAATTACTTCATTTTAAAAAGAAAGGACCTTTTTGTATAGATAAGTTTATTTTTATTTTCTTTATTTTCTTTTTCGTTTATTTATTTTGATCTTTTCTTTTTATTCTTCTAGCTTTTTTGTTGTTTATTTTCGTATTTTTGGCGGCCATATTTGTTTTTATTTAGGTCGGCCGTTTTGAATTTATTTTTTGTTTCTTTTTCTTTCTTTTCAGTATCTGTTTGGCCTTAAGTGCCATATTTATATTTTTTTAATAGTAACTGTCCATTTTGACCAAGAAGCTGAAAAATTAACTGATTTTTATTTTTCTTCCACTTTAACTTTTCTTTTTTTTTTTTTTTTTTTTTTTTTTTTTCAGCCCCTCCCCAGTTTTTCTTTTGCGGAAGTCGCCGTTAGGAGACTTTTCGCTTTCTTTTTGTTGTTATTTGTTTTTTGTTTCCTTGTGCATTTGATTCAATTGTAAATTTGTAAAGTTTATTCCTTGTTCAAATTTATTTTTGTTAATTCTTTTATTTTTCGTAAAAGTTTAGTTAAACCGTTTATTTTAATTTTAGCCCCTCCCTCTATTTTCCTTGTCGGGAGTAGCCGTTTAGGCAACTCTTCGTTTTTTATTTCTTTGTGTACTTAGTTTATCATAACTTGTAAAGTTTACCTTGTATAAATTTGTTTTTCTTTTATGTTTTAACCTCTCAAGAGGCTAAACATTTTTCCGTTTAAGGCTAATTCTTAGTCTGCTAAAAGTTTATTTTTCGGCCGCTAAAGGCTAGTTTTTAATTTGCCAGGTGTTGTAATTGTTTACCGTTACTGGCCAATTGTAGTTGGTAATTTTAAATCCTTCGGCGATTGTTGTTGTAATTTGAAAACAATTTTTTTTTGTCCCCTTGTTGCTATTTTGTGTATAGTATTTATTTTGTTTTATATTTTATTTTTTTTTTTCCCAAGTTTCTCCCATATCCCACCCTTCCCCATACGTTTAATTTAGTGTGGTGGAGAAAGATATAAAAAAATTGTGGTTGGCGTTCTAAAATTTTAAAATGGCCGACAATAGTCGGTCAGTAAAGAAGAAACTGTTATTTGACCCTCCCTGGAAGGGTCCTCCGGATAAAAATGAGGAATCTTTTCCCCCTTTACCTACGTCAAGTAAGACGAAGGAAAAGATTTCGAACCAAAATGTGGTGGCCGAGAAGGGCCAGAATAAAGATCCTACTTCAAGTAAGACATCGACCCAAAATATGGTGGCCGAAAAGGGCAAAAAAAATGAGGATTCTGTTCCCCCTCTAACTACTGCGGAGGATAAAACATCGACCCAAAATGTGGTGGCCGAGAAGGGCCAGAATACTAAAGAAACCGACAAGCAGATAAGTGAAAGTAAAGACAAATCCAAAGATGCTGAGGCCGGGGAATCGCCCTTGGGCTGGAAGTCCCCTCCAAAGGTTACGATCAATTTGACGGAGTTTCTGGAGAGAGCCAAGAGTTACGCTCATCTTGTGACAGAAGATGGACTCTTGGAGGATCCCCAGGAATTAAGAAAAATTGAAAAAAGAATTGTCAGTCCTTGTGGTCGACAAGCGTACGCGCAAGATTTGTCGCCCCACAAAAGACACAGTGTTGAAGACACTGCAGTCCACGGGGGTCAAGCCCTTACGAATTGTAAAAGGCACGGGCTTTTTCACGTGGGACGTGCTGCTGCCCACGCCGGAAGATTGCCTAAAGATGGTATCTAAAAATCATATAACAAAAGATTTTATTATAAGAACAGAATACCTAGGCATGCGTAGGACCAAGGTGGCAGTGTACGAGGTCCCTCCTCAGGTCATCGGGGAGCATCTCGCGGCGTACTTTTCTCAATTCGGTGAGATTGTAGATGCCTCCTGCGAGGACCTGACCGGGGGATGGACTTTCGAGATTATGTTGAGCGGTAAGGCCTTCGAGACCATCCCCAACTGTCTTGACGTTGGGGGCCTGAGACTACCGGTGATAGTTACCGGTCGCAAACCGATATGCTGGAGGTGCGGAAAGATTGGTCACCTCTCCCCCTCCTGCCCAGAGAAGAAGGCCTCTGGAAGCCAGGCCCCTGAAGACCAAAATACCCCTCTGGCCGCTTCTGTGACAAAATCCGTCTCGCCTGTAGTGGGCATGCCAGCAACCAGGACCGGTGTGGTAGTACCCCCGGTTGGGTCAAAACATCGGCCCTCATTCCCCGAAAAGCCCTCGCCTGCTACAAGTGTAGTATCGGAGAAGGAAAAGGGGGAATGGCAGGTTGTTGGCAGGACCAGAGGGAAGCGTCAAGCTGCGGGACCTCAGTCCCCTGATGCTCCCAGGACTAAAGGCACGTACAGCCCCACTCCCTCTATCAGCAAGAAGGGCGATGCCTCGGCCTGGTCGGCTCCGAGACTGGAGGAGCTCAAAAAAGCATTCGACCCAGGCTATGAAAAAATGGAAAGGGTAAAAGAACTAAAGAAACAATTAGAGAAACGTCCTTTTCGGCCTTCAGAGGAGCTAAAGAAGCAACTGGCTCAACGCCCACCTCGCCCCTCGGCCTCTGCCCCGTCCTCCCCTCAAAAGAAAAAACATGTCAAGAAAATTCATTCTTCTCAACCCACTCCCCGTAAACCGTCCCCTCGTAGTCGAGATCCCAGCCCCGTCATCAATTATTTCAGAATGTCACCATGTCTCTCTCCCTGTCCCTCTCCCCCAAAACAGTTACCCCCTCCAGCCAAAAGACAGAGAACACCATCTTCGGAAGACAAAGAGGCTCGAAAGAAACCTGCCAAAGTGCCATACAGGCAAGGGGAGGACATCTGCCGCATCTCCCCGACTCAGGCCGAAAGAGCCAAAAATTTCGGTAATAGGATTACGCAGCTGAAAGCGCTCTTGGCCATGAAAAAATGTAGTGAGAAGGACATCGAACAACCAAAAAATTTCCCCGAAGCTCAGAGGCTATTAACCGTCATTCGCACTGGGCCGGGGGCGCGGCAGACTTGGGGCATGGTAGAGGAGGCTGCTAAAGCGATTCATATGACTCCACCTATCATCACAACAAAATCGGACAAACTTTCTAATCTTGAAAAATTTTGTTCTGGACGGGTCCCGGTTTTGGTTCATCCCTCCCTCTATAGGGCTCTGAAATTAACCTTTCCCTGGGATGTTGGCGGCGTCTCCTCTGACGGCACAATCAAGAATGAGATGGGCCATGGGTCAATGGGAGAGGCTGTCGGCATCCTTTCCCCGTCCATGTTCTGTCCAGGACCCCAACTCTAATTATGCATCACAATGGCTTTATGGTTAGCAAGTATGAATGCCCGGGGGCTGAGGTCTGAGTCTCGGAGGGTGAGACTCACTCATGATCTCCAGCGCCTCGGGGTTGATGTTTGTTGTCTACAGGAAACCCGGTTTTTAGCTGGCGACTATGAGGGCATTCTGTCTAGGGATTACGATCTCTATTCAGCATGTTTTGATGGTCGTTCTAGAGGAGTTTCTTGGCTAGTGAGCAAGTCATTGGGTGCGGTGTGTACGCTTGTCTTCGCGGATCCAGCGGGCAGGATTTGTGTGCTGGATATTACCATAAAGGAGAAGTCGTTTCGGCTCATTGGGGTTTATGCGCCCAATGTCCATAGGGAGCGTCCTGCTTTGTTTCGGCAGCTCGAGTCGTTCTTTGGAACATCGAGGCGGGTAATCTTAGCGGGGGATTGGAATGCCGTCCTTGACCCTGAGAAAGATCGGATAGGAGAAAGATCGGGTACTAACAACCCGGATGTGAAACCATTTCGGGAATTTCTCGACAGGAATGATCTTGTCGATAAATACCGAAATGAACACCCCCGGGAGGTAGTGTGGACTTGGACTAATAGGGGCAGCTCGGATTCGAAGGTACGCGCAAGCTACCTCGACCGAGTCCTAGTTAGGAGAGTCGACGTAGGGCTCTTAGGTTGTCCAAGTTTCCATTCCATAGTTTACACGGATCATAGGCTCGTCCGGGTTCGTGTAAACTTAGATAAGCCTAAGGTTAAGTTGGCTGGCTACTGGAAATTGAACGCGTCATTATTTGATAGCCAAGATTTCCAGCACCAGCTTTTACTAACACTAAAGCGGGAACTGACGGGGGCTGTGGTTGGGAATAAGTGGTGGGACACACTTAAATCCAAAATTAGGTCGTTTGCTGCCGACTATAGCCGTCGGCTCAACTTAGCTAATTTAGCGGCGCAATCGACGTTAGAGAAAAAAGTTGATCGGGCAGTTAAATCCCGTAATAGTGGGGACGTAGCCTTAGCTAGGGCCGAGCTGGCCTCCTTGCTTATCAAGAAGGATCAAGCTCTGGTAGTTAGGGCTAGGTTAAAAAGAATGTCTTCTGAGGCAACGAATATGGCCGCAGAATTGCGTGCAGAGGAAGCTAGGCAAGCAGCCAATCGGCATATCAAGGACATCACATTGCCGGATGGTCGTACCGTGACTACAGACGTGGGTATATGTGGAGCTTTTCGGGATTACTTCCAGGATCTTTTCACCAGGGAGCCCGGTCTGAGCTCTGCTCAGTTCGACACCTATTTGGCTGACTTTCCCCGCCTCTCGGCGGCTGAAGCGGCTAGGTGCGAGGGGCCCATAACAGAGTCGGAAATCTGGGATGCGCTGAAATTGGTTGGCCGGGACAAAACTCCAGGATGCTGGCTCTTGTTTATAACAACTGGATGAAGCAGGGGTCTATACCTCGACGCTTCACCAGGGGTGTAATCAAGTTGCTTCGCAAGAGCAAGAGCGGTGGGGGTGGCATAGATAATTATCGGCCTTTAACGATGTTAAATACTGACTTAAAGATTTTTGCCAAGATCTTGGCTGGCCGTTTGCAGGCTGTCCTCTCTAGTCTGATTGGCCCCGAGCAGACTTGTGCTGTGAAGGGCAGGACTATTCAGGACAACCTTCATTTGGTGCGCCTGATCATCGAGAAAACCGACACCGAAGCCGCGCTGATCAATTTGGATCAGTCCAAGGCATTCGATAGGGTTGACCATCGCTTCTTGGAATCTGTCCTTTCCGCCGCCGGTTTCGGGCCGTACTTTCGCTCCTGGATCCGACTGCTGTATGAGTCCCCCGGTGCGCTGGTGGAAGTGAATGGGGTAAGATCGAAGCCCTTCACATTATCTCGCTCCATTCGTCAAGGTTGTCCACTTTCGCCCTTGCTGTACGTTCTTGCGTTGGAACCTTTCCTTCGCAAGTTAAAGGCGAATCCGGTCCTTCGCGGAATTTTCCTACCTGGTGCTACCACCTCGGCCAGGTACTCCGCCTATGCTGACGACGTTTCGGTTTTTGTGTCGAGCAAAGCCGAGATTGACGAAGTCAGCAAAGAAATCAGATGCTATGAGACGGTGACAGGGGCCAAGATCAATCGCGATAAGTCTGTTGGCTTGCGATTGGGTGCGTGGAAGGGAGTTTCTCTTCCCGGACCTTTCCTCTGGACGGACGGGCCGATCAAGATTCTCGGCGTCTTTTTCGGTCCTGATCTCCAGTTGGAAATGAATTGGTCGGAGGTTCGAGAGAAGGCCGAGGGCGCAGTTCGTCTGTGGACTCGGAGGAATCTTTCCTTAAAGGGGAGGGCGGAAGTATGTGCCTCGCACATCTACCCGATTCTCCTTTACCGACTTTCCGTACTTCCTCTCCCGTGTGCCATTCGTTTGGGACTAATACAGCTCTTGTTCTCCTTCCTTTGGGGAGAAGGCAAGTCTCCCAAGGTGCGTCGCGAGATCTGTTGCCTTCATCCTTCTGAGGGCGGTCTGGGCATGCCTAGCGTTGAGATCCGTCAACACACGCTTCGCATTAGATTCCTGGATCGAATGTGTATGCTGGCGGATGAGAACAGCGGCCTCGTTCAAGAGGACGTCCATAAAAACTTTCCATCCTTGAGAAGTGTGCATTTGTCGGAGGAGGAGGCCGGCCGTACTCCTCGTGGCGAATGCTCCTTCTATAAAGAATGTCGTTTGGCTCTCCAGTTTCTCTTACGGGCTACGGATGGCCTCTCCAACGCCCAAGCGTTGTCTCTTAGGGCATTATATCGGGTGTTAGTTAGGGGGGCCGTCCAAGATGAACTAATTGGCGAGCTCGGGCTTACGAAGCAGGAGTCTCGCTCCATATGGCCTTGGGCGCCTGGGTTGAAATGTCTCACTAACGATGAGGCATCACTCACCTGGCTGATGATCCGGAAGGCCCTCTGGGTAGGCAAGAGGCTTCATGCAGCGGGCCTAACACCAAAATCAACCTGCGTGCGTTGTGGGCTGTCGACGGAAACCGTCGAACATGCCTTCTTCCACTGCAGTGTTGTTGCTCCGTTGTGTAAGTTTCTTGAAGATCTCATGGTTCGTATCCTGCGTGGAAAGTTCTTTGTCCTTGAGGCTAGTTCTGTTTGTAGCAATGTCGTGCCTCCGTTATCTAGGGCTGAGCACTATGTGCTCTTTTGCTTACTAGGTGTTATGCGAATCGTGATTTGGACGACGCGACAGAAGGAATTCTATGGTGATGAGAAGTTTACCTCTTCCCAACTGATCTTGTTCTTTAAGCATCAGCTTAAAGTCAAGATCAGGACGGAAAGGAAACGACTCACTCCATCTGAATTTGGCAAAAGGTGGGTGAGTCTTGCGCGATTCTGTCGAGTGAAAGGTGCTGACCTGGAGTGGTTGTTTGATGCTGGTTAGGCATCAGGATATTGGGTGTGCTGGGCAGAACATGTGCACCCTTTCCGTGTTAGGTTAGAATAGGTAAATTTTGATTTTCTGTTTCTAATTTAATGTTAACTTAGCTAGGTTATGATTGCTCATTGGCCCCTTTTTCTTTTTGTCCCCAGTTTTCCTTTAGTTTTAATCCCCCATCCCTTCCCACTTTAGGTGTTCAACAATGTTAGTTCTCCGGTGGATGCGTGGCGACTTTCGTTATTTTTCAAGAGTGCTTTTCGTTTTTTGTTATGGTGTTTAAATGTGTGAGTGATTGTGTGAGTAACTGCTGATTGGATAAATGTAGTCATTATATTCTTTAAGCTACGCATTATTTTTCGTCCGGAGAAGTGATTTTGCTGTCACAATATTAGAGTAGTGGGGGGCTTTTATTACTAATACGATTTTATTTAGTTTTTTGTATATATCATTTATTCATTGTATAAAACCATTGGGGATATTTTAATGTTGTTATTTTCTGCCCATGCCCTCCACTGAACATTGTAAATATGGGAGTTAAGTAGGACAACATAGAGCAGCAGAGGTATTATGGTGATCGTGGTAAGAATGGTAAGTAAAAATGTGGTATTATGGTGTCCGGGTTATTGTAAGTGTGTCAGGGTCGACGAAAGTGAATAGCTAAGTTAAATTAGGACAGATGATGACCAGCCTTCCCCATCCCCAATTTCGGCCTTGTGCCACATTTTTTGTATTCGTACAAAAATAAATACGAGTTCATAGAAGTTCTTTAGACTTCTATTGGAGTTTAGTAGAACTACTAGGCAGTTGATATTAGTCGGCAGTTAGCCGAATACTAAGGAGCCAGCTTTCAGTGGAAGATTATCATGTTCCTAACATTTTGGGTACGTTAAGTCGATTAGCAGCCGACATAGCACGATTATAACCTTCAGTGCGAAAAACTACTTCACAACAAGAACAAAAATAATTTCTAGCAGTAACCCAGATTTTATTCTTTGCTAACAGCTTACTGATATCAGCGAGCGAAGTCGGGTTGAGGCGTGAGGTTGGAGATGCGCAGCTCAGCGGCCATCTTCCCTGTCCGTTCTACGAGGCCCGCTCTGTTTTCCTTTTCGCGGGATGGTCAGTTTTATAGACAACCCCTTTGTTTGTCTTGTCATCTTCGTCTAAAAAAGTAATTAACCTTTCCTTACGTGACTTTCTCTCAGTCTTGTACTTTGAAGTGTACTCCAATTACTGACGGGTATCAGTTGAAAGTGAATGTTCCATATCGATTTGTTCTGTTGTTTGAAATCTAACGAACTCATCGTTTAATTCCCATGTGTTTCTCAAGCTAAAAATGGAAGCAATTATAATCTTGAGTACTTTTTTTATAATCATTTCCTCTCAAGCAAAACAGAAATACGATGAATGGGGACCAAGTAGATAAAAGAGGGTAATTGACGTTGCATTTAAACTTTTGGAGGTTGTAGCTATCAGGGAAGCAGGCGAATGGAAACGAGTTCAACAACCGAGAAGTCAGAGAAAAAAGAAACTGTTAGAATAAAAGAGGAAGTTACATTGATAAATGGGACCTTGATGTCAACCTAACAGCACGAGTAAATACATGTTGTCGGGAGGAAACGGGAAAAAAGTTGGTCAGAGCAGTTACTATGAAAACACTCGCAGAAAAGACGGAGGAAAGCCACATCACATCGGTGTAAATGTGACTGAAGGCGCGCTGCCAAGTTAGGGTCGATTATATTGCAGATCCTCCTTTGGATTTTGTCGAGAACCTCGAGATGAATAGCAGAAGCACCCGACCAGATATGGCAACAGTATTCATTGCACGGACGAAAGGTAAAGTTATAAATGTGCAAAATGTATTCTAACGAGAAAAAGTTCCCGGGCTCAGTGAGTGAACTAACCTTTCTAGAAGTAGATGCAGCTACAGATTCAAAGTAGTCGTTCCATTTGAAATCATTTGAGAGAGTGAGGCTACCCTAATGTTTCTCTATGGTGGGTAAAGAAGAGTAGCTTCGATTTGGAGGCATTCAAACTTACGAAATATTTTCTATCCTATTCAATTACTGATTGGAGGCCCTTTTGAAATGTCATATACCCTCATAGTGTAGCCATCCCAATGTAAATATATTTGGATAACTGTATCGTATTATTCATTAATGTCTATTAAATTACATTAAAATATCTTATTTTTCACGATACTAAACAAGAGAAAATCTGGTGTTTCTTCTGATTAACGCTTCAAAACATTTTTTTTTCGAATTTTCGACGAAAGATGCTTTTTTGTAACAAAACATGACAGATCTGTAATTCTTTTTAATCAAATTTCGGTGAATTTATTGTTCTTGAGAAAAAAAATGTCTTTCAAATACGCTGATTCTCAAAGAATAAATATTGTCGGCATGTAACATACATTTTGTAAACAATTGCCACTAATCAATTTTCAGATGTACCTTGTGGCGCTGTAGATATCAGTTCAGAAGAAGAAATCGGAGAGCCGAGTTCGAATTTCAGTCAAATTCGTTGCATTCACTTACGTTCAAATACCCTTCAGAAAGATATTAATCCATCACTTCCTTTCAGCTATGTGTCAAATAACAGGACAGATTGGGTTTTATAGCCTTGGTTGGCAACCAGTCTATCGCAGAAAGTAATGGCAACCTACTACGGGAAAATCTTCTGTCCAGTCAGTTGTGTCTCGAAAAAGACATGATCGACCAAGCGTATATCACATATGGCACCTAACTGACTGACTGTTACCAATACCAGCCCACTTTGGGTTTTATAATCTCTTTTGAGCTGAGTGAAAGATTTTGAAAACGTGTACATGACACCACCCGCTTTTTTGCCTTAAATCTGTATTCATGTTTTCTCGTATTTTTCTTCTTCTTCTTTGTGGCTTGTCCCTTCAGGACGTAGGCGATCATGGCCTTCCATGTTTCCCTATCACTGGTGGCTCTGAGCACGCCTTCTCCTGTTACACCATGTAATCCTCGTTCCGTCATCCACCTGATTAGGTCCTTTAAATATGTTATCCGTTGCTTTCTCCTGTCTCCTTTTCCATCTATCTGGCCTGTTAGTATTAGATTCTCCAAGCCCTCCTTCCTCAGTGCGTATCCCAGGAACTTCAGCTGTCTCTTCCTGATCCTCAGTATTAATTTCCTTTTTGTTTCCATTGTTTCTAAGACCTCATCATTGCTCACATGCTCGATGCATAATATTCGCAGCATCCTTCTGTAGAACCACATTTCAGTTGCCTCTCGTATTATACAAATAAAAACGGTAAATAGAATATTCTAACAATTGGTAAAAGTGTTTAAAAAAGCAGCAGCAGCGATTGCAGGAAGAGTCAGTCAGTTAAGTGCAATACGTGATACACGCTTTGGCGATCATGTCTCGAAAGAGACATGACTGACTGGGCAGAAGATTATCCCGCAGTAGGTTGCTATTGCTTTCTGCGGTAGACTGGTTGCCAACCAAGGCTATAGAACCCAGTTTGTCCTGTTATTTGACCCATAGCTGGAGGGAAGAGACGGATTAATACCTTTCCCCAAGGGTATTTGTGCGTAAGTGAATGCAAGGAATTCAACTGGAATTCGAACTCGGCTCTCCGATTTCTCGTTCCGAGTCGATATCCACTGGACCACAACGCACATAATAGATGAAAAACGAACTTCGAGACCTTCTACTGGAAGCAGTTCGAACAAAGCAGAAAGAAAGGATTACATATATAATACAAGAAACTTGAATACATGGTCATCAGTAAAAAGAGGAGCCTAAAATGCCTACTATAGTTCGTGGATACTAAAATCAAACACGTACAAAAATCTAAATATCTGGGAATTGTTCCAGAAGAGGAGAGAAAGAGCGACACTAAGATCTGAAGGCGCATTGGCATGGCCAATTATGTATTTCAGAAGCTAAGCAGAGAATTGAGAGACAGGAAATTTCGTTGTAAACAAAGAAAAGAGTGTAATATAACAATCTGGCCCCACCCGAGGAAGGCTGATGCAAGCGAGGGTGTTTCCGGTCGTTGAAAGGAACGGATGTCGTTTGACCTTATTTCCGGCAGCAGCGGAAATAACTACAGAGGCAAACAGAACAGGTGTCTCTGAGAATTACGTAGGCGTGCGTGGACGAGGCAAAACCGGAAGAAAAAGTCCCGATTCTGGAAGATTATAAAAAGACCTCGGCACACGGATTCGCCAGTAGAGGAGCAACAGAGATCGGCCGGTGAAGGGAGACACAACAGATAAGACTACACTCCCGTCAACCCATTAGAAGCGCGCTCTCTCAATTCTCTGTTCCCTATTCTACACGGTTCATCGTCATTAATAAAAATATAACTTTATATTTTTATATATATGCGTGTTTGTTGTTTGTCGATATATAACAAGAGTACCGGACTGTTATGTGGCCTCTATCCATCAATACGGGAGCGAATGCAGGAGAATCTCATCAAAGATAAAGAAAAAAACTTGAAGCAACGGAAATGTTGTTCTACAGAAGGATGCTGAGAATACCATGAACAGAACATGTGAGGAACGAGGAGGTTTTGGAAAGAATACAAACATAAAGGGAACTGATACTTAACATCAGGAAGAAACAGCTGAAGTTCCTGGGACATGCAATGAGGAATGAGGGCTTAGAAAATCTGATACTCACAAGACGGTTAAAGGGAAAGAGCGATATGGGAAAGCAACACCGGACATACTTGATAGACTTGAGCAAATAGATGGAAGAGCAGGGTTACAAGAGAAGGGTTTATAAGCACTACAAGGGATAGAGAGACGTGCAAGGTCATGACTGCCTACATACGGAAGGGACACGACACAAAGAAGAAGAAGAAGAAGAAGAAGAAGAATAGCATGAACTGGGGGAGAAATGGAAAGACACTGGTGATTAGGGAGTGAGTTGGGAGACCTGGAGCTGCGAGTGAATGTATGGACTGGTGCTGATTGATGGCGCATTTCCCAGGCAAATAAAAGGTTTTGGCGCCACAAATGAAAAGAAAGCATTTTGAGTCAGATGAAAGAAAACTGTGAATCTGAATTATTCGCTTTTAATTTAGTCTGCCTTTATATGATCTACTGTTTTACTTCTTTTACAAGTGTAAATGTTACTATCAATACATTGATATATATATCTATCTATCTATCTCCGTTTATTCATATCTATCTATCTATCTATCTATCTATCTATCTATCTATCTATCTATCTATCTCCGTTTATTCATATCTATCTATCTATCTATCTATCTATCTATCTATCTATCTCCGTTTATTCATATCTATCTATCTATCTATCTATCTATCTATCTATCTATCTATCTCCGTTTATTCATATCTATCTATCTATCTATCTATCTATCTACTAGCAGTATAGCCCGGCGTTGCTCGGGTGTAATGAAAGCTTTAAAACTAATTCATGGTCCTGGAGCACAGGCACAGGCTCTTTAAATGTTGGCACGGAAGACTAAAATTCAGTTTACGACGAAAGCAACTTATTTGATATCGATACCTGGAAATCAGAATTTGACTTACATAAATTCATTTTTCTTTCAGTCTACGGTTTTTGCTTTAACTGGAAACAACTATTGCTTTTTTGTTTTTCGTGCCAACGTCCAAAGAGTGAGTCTGAGCTCCAGGACCATGGATTAGTTTTAAAGCTTTCATTACACCCGAGCAACTGGTAGTATATATATATATATATATATATATATATTGAGACAGGGGAAGAGAGAGAGAGAGAGATTAGCAAACTTAGAAATAAATTAACTCAGATACATACATACATATATACAGAGAGAGAGAGAGAGAGAGAGAGAGAGAGAGAGAGAGAGAGAGAGAGAGAGAGAGAGAGACTGACTGACAGACAGGCAGGCAGACAAAAAGTGGATTATGTCATAAAAGTCAACACTTCATGTAGATTTTTTGTTTAACGCCTCAATGTAATCTTCAGACGGACTGTCAACATGCAGTGTTGATTTCTATATCTATCTGTTTCTTATTACTATAAAAGCTATTTTCAGTGCGTAACGAATTGTTTTTTTTGTATCTGTTCTGTTTTTCTTAAATAGCGAACTTAATAACATATAAACAAAAAATTAAACGAAACTAAATTAATATATCTGCTGTTATTATTAGTTTTATTAATAAGGCATGCGTCAATCATTTTCCTTTAATTTCTTGTTAACACTTATGGCCAGTCATGAATATGCTGCTTTGAAAAAAAGCAGTTCGTTTCAGAAAGAAGACAATAAAAAAAACAAAAAAAAACAAACAGTGCATATGTTTATATTTTTCTTAGTTTCAATTAATGCAATTTCGAGAAATTGTCTAACAGCATTTCTGAGGTTGAAAATATCGTTGAATTCATTTATGCGTGTAAATATTTCATTGGACAAATTACTACACAGGATATCATTCTTATACCAATAAAATACATATTGATAAAATTAATATTAATAGAATCTGGTTTTGGGGATTTTAACTAGATGCACTTCCTTTTTTAGATGTAATATATATATATATATATATATATATATATATATATTGAGACAGGTGGAAGAGAAAAAGATTAACAAACTTAGAAATAAATTAACTTGCACACATACATATGTATATGTATATATAAATTAACTTATATTGTATATATATATATATATATATATATATATATATATATATATATAGTCATCTGCAGACAGATCTGTTTCGCTGTATCACAGCTCATCAGTACGGTTATACTTCGATTGCTTTTAACCCAGGATTGAAAACCGACCATAGCAGCGTCAGTCGGCGATTCTACCTCTGGGCTATGGGCGCTCGGTAGAAGAAGAAAGACTTTTTAGCATGTATATTATCATTAACACGCCCAATAGCAAGAGTGCTCTAATTTATATATATATATATATATATATATATATATAAATTTATTTATGCGTGTAAATATTTCATTGTACAAATTACTACGCAGGATATCATTCATGTACCAAAAAAATACATATTGATAAAATTAATATTAATAGGATCTGGTTTTGGGGATTTTACCTATATCGTTGAATTCATTTATGTGCATAAATATTTCATTGGACAAACTACTGCGTAAGAGATCATTATTATACAAATAAAATGCATTTTTTAAAACTTTGGAAGGTTTCAAGCGTATATTACATACAATGCACCAGTTGTTCATTACAATATATCAGTGTTTCTGGTTTTACCTACGCGCTGCTCTCGGATTCAATGGACTCTAAGTTTTAACTTTTACAAACCTTCTTTTTCTCATAACGTGTTCCTAGATCTTTAACCTATTTGCGTTCCGTTGGTAAGCATCAGCTGATGTTTATAATCTATTTTCTTGTCTCACATGTTTTGTTAATCGTATTTATAAAGTTCGTCAATAGAGCTCCATTTCTCTTCTTTCAAACCTTTTCTTCATCTGTGAGAAATATTTACTGCCTGATAGTGCAATATTGTATGTCTAAAATAGGGAAGAATAAATTAAGGGTTAGGAAGAAAAATGATCGAAAAAACAGGTTGTTGGAAATGTATCGTATTTCTGAAACTCAATTTATTTGATAGGGACAATTGATGGTCACAAGTCCACTCAAAATGAAAAGAATGTCTCGTAAATTAATAAAGGAATTTTTCTCAAACAATACACCCTCTCTATCACTGACAAGTTGTCGGCAAAACGTCCCTAATGGGGTTAATAAAAGTAGCTAATACAGAACACAGAACACATGTGTCGTACTATTTATTATTAAAAGAGCCCCTTTTTTCTGGTGATGGCTGATTTGACTTGTAGTAAGAATAAGAGACAGTACGACTTTTGCGTATTGGCAGTCGTGGAGATTAACGCAACCGAGACAGCTCACTCTGGAATAACAACCATAGTCACCAAACATCATTTCGAGCTACATATAATGAAATGGCCATGTCACATATAGAGATTAGATATTACATGACATTTCAGGATTCTTTTCTTTGTTTCTAACGATATTTTTGTTCCTGTAATAAGATCTATCAATGCCGTAAATGTTATAGGCGCGAAAAGTGAAATCCCAAGACAAGTTCAAAACCTGGTCTAGTCCGTTGCGTTTGCTTGCATACTAATGCCCTTTGGAAAGGCATGGATTCATTAAGACTTTCCTGATATGGATTAATAGCAGAGTAGACTGGGCTCACTACTTTTGAGTAGCAACCAGGCTAGGAGAACGAAAACTTAAAATTCAGAATAACAGGAAACCACTCCCCTTCTTCTTCTTCTTCTTCTTCTTCTTCTTCTTCTTCTTCTTCATACCTTGTCTTTTCTTGGCGTACGCAATCATAGTCTTTCAAGACTCTCTATTCCTGGTGGCTCTTAGCACGCTTTTTTCTGTTACACCACGCAAACTCGTTCTGCCACCCACCCGCTCATGCCAGTCAAGTACCTTACACGCTGTTTTGCTCTGTCTCTCCTTCACTTTATCTAGCCTGTTAATATCAGATTCTCTAAGCACTCTTACCTCATTACATGTCCCAGAAACTTTATCTTTCTCTTCCTGATGCTCAGTATTAATTTCATCTTTGTTTCCATCTATTCCAAAACCTCATCATTGCTCACATGCTCGATCCATGATATCCGCAGCATCCTTCTGGAGAACCAGATTTCAGTTCCTTCAAGTTTTTCCTTCATCTTCGATAATATTATCCAGCATTCACTGCCATATTGAAGAACTAACATCACATAGCAATCTAGTACTCTTTTCTTTGTTTCTAGTGAATTTTTCCTGTCTCTTAATACTCTACTCAGCTTCTGGAATTTGTCCTTCGCCGTGCTAATTCGACTTCGAATTTCTGTGTCGCACTGTACGTCTTCTGTTAGAACACTTCCTAGGTATTTATTTGCTAGATTTTAGTATCCGTAACTTGTATTTAGCATTTTGAGCTGATCTTTTTGTTGATGACCATGCATTTGGTTTTCTTTCAGTCTATTTGTAGTCCTTTACTGTTACTCTCTTCATCTACCTTCTGTAGGAGGTCTTGTAGTTGCTTTTCCGTGTCTGCTATCAGCACTGTATCATCTGCGTACCTTATGTTGTTCAAATAGTGGTCTCCGATGACGAATCCTGCCATAACTTCTAGGTTTCTCAGAATAGTCTCGCTTTACAAGTTGAATGAACCGGTGAAAAGACACATCATTGTCTTACGATCCTTTCTATCTTTGTATATCTGCTGAATTCGTTACCTGTCCGTATGTAGGAGGTTTGCTGCCAGTAGAGATTCTTGATGTCTTTCCCAAATATGACAAGGCTGCTAAGTATCTCCATTAATTCTTTGCGGCGTATTTTGTCGAACACCTTCGTATAATTAATAAAACATAGGTACACATTAGGTTCATTTGTATTGCCCTTTTGCAGAGCACCCTAATCATAAATATGACGTTTCTTGTTTCCGTGTCTTTGACGAACCCGCATGTCCTATCTCTGGGCCGATTCTGCGTCTTGCTCTATTCATGAGGATTCGGACAATCCGTTTTGTAATGTGCCTCATTAAACTGATTGCTCGGTGGAATTTGTACCTGGCTTCTTAAGCAGTGCTATGAAAATCGACTTGCTTAGCTCGTCCGGTATTACATCACTGTTATATATTTCATTTATCATTTTTGTAATTTTCTCTACGCCAAATTTTTCCAGGGCTATCAGCAACTCTATTACAATGCCGTCTGGTCCAGCAGCTTTGTTTCTATTCAGTTTGGCAATTGCAGCTTCCACTTCGGTCTTTAATATTTCCGGTCCGTCCTTATCTTTGTATTATCGGTTGCTTTCTCTTGTCGTGTAAAAGATCTTTTATATATTTTCCCCATCGCTGGAGTATTTCCTCTTTCTCCAATATGATCGTTCCATAATTGGATTTTATGCATCCTTTTGAGGAGTAGGTTTTTTATCCTGTCAGTTCTCTTATTTCCTTATGCATGTCTGCTTTATTAGTCCTGCTCAATCTCTCTACTTCTGCTCATTTTTCGTTGAGCCATTCCTCTTTAGCCTACCTGCATCTGCTACTTATTTCCTTGTGTAGTTTCCTGTATTACATTCCATGTCTTGGCATCATTTTCTCTCTCCTTTGCATCATGTCGAGAATCTCTTCAGTCATCCACTCGTTTTGCTTCTGCGTCTGATTTCCTTTGGCGCAATGATATTTGTTGATGTCCATCGCTTCCTTTAGCGAGTCCCATTTCGAGTTTCCTTTTCCAATTTGTTCTTCGTATTTGTTTTGCACGCTGTCAGTGTATTTTTTCTGCATGTTAAGGTCATTCACGAGCGTGTCGTATAGCAGTCTTAGTGTTGCACTGGGCCTCTCCAGTCTCCAGAGTTTCACCCTTAGTTTGCAGATGACTGGGAGGTGGTCGGTTCCACAGTCGGCACCTGGATAGGTATTGCATTGAATCAATGCATTTCTGTATCTCCTGTTTATGGTTATGTAGTCTATTTGTTTTTTCGTATCGCCTCCTGGGCTTCTCCATGTTCATAGAGTTCTTGAAACCAGATGTTAGTTATTACTTGGTCATTTCCTCTGCACTATTGGACCCATTTTTCTCCTCGTTCGTTGCAGATTCCTAATCCAAAGTTGCCGGTCATCTCTCCTTCCCTCTCTTTACATACCTTGGCTTTCAAGTCACGCATTATGATTCTAAATTCTTGGCTTTTGCACTGGGCCTTGGCATTGTCCAGTATGGAGTTGAATGATTCTATTTCTCCCTCAGTGCTTAAACAACTGTAATAGATATGTTGAAGGATCTTCCTCAGTTTGACCAAGAAGACTCTCGGAAAGCTCATCCCAGAATACATTTCTTCATTTCTTCGTCCAGTATTAAGCCGACTCTTTATTCGTTATTTATGCCTCCTGTGATTGTCGCTGCTGTTAGGCCGCCATCTAGTTTTGCATATTCCCAGAATATTGATGTTCAGTCTGCTCATCTCCTGCTTGACATTCTCGAATTGACCACAGTTGAGGAGCGTCCTGACGTTCCATGTCCCCATTGTTTGTTGCGCACAGTCGCATTAATACGTATGTCCCTCATGACTGGATCCTTAAATCTACGTTGTTCCTAACTTTCATCAAAGACCTCCCTGATGTCAACTCAGTTCTGAGTTTTTAGTCCCCAACTATTTACTGGCGTCTTAATGATGAGTCTGATCAGTTCCGTAAGGTCAAATTGGTATCTGAGCTCAAAAATAACTCATAATCTGTTTTTAATTGGAGCAAGAAATTGCTTGTTAGTTTAATGCTTCCAAAACAACACTGATTTATTTAATTGTTTTTTTCTTATTCTATGTGCCTCAGGACGTAGGCGATCATGGCTTTCCACGTCTCTCTATCCCTGGTGGCTCTTAGCAGGGTTTCTACTGTTAAACCACGCAACTCCCGTTCAGAATGTGACTTACGCATTTAGAATCTTATAATTCAGAATCTCTTACGCATTTAGAATCTAATAATTCAGAATCACTTACGCATTTAGAATCTTATAATTCAGAATCTCTTACGCATTTAGAATCTTATAATTCAGAATCACTTACGCATTTAGAATCTAATAATTCAGAATCACTTACGCATTTAGAATCTAATAATTCAGAATCACTTACGCATTTAGAATCTAATAATTCAGAATCACTTACGCATTTAGAATCTTATAATTCAGAATCTCTTACGCATTTAGAATCTAATAATTCAGAATCACTTACGCATTTAGAATCTTATAATTCAGAATCTCTTACGCATTTAGAATCTTATAATTCAGAATCACTTACGCATTTAGAATCTAATAATTCAGAATCACTTACGAATTTAGAATCTAATAATTCAGAATCACTTACGCATTTAGAAACTTATAATTCAGAATCACTTACGCATTTAGAATCTAATAATTCAGAATCACTTACGCATTTAGAATCTAATAATTCAGAATCACTTACGCATTTAGAATCTAATAATTCAGAATCACTTACGCATTTAGAATCTTATAATTCAGAATCTCTTACGCATTTAGAATCTAATAATTCAGAATCACTTACGCATTTAGAATCTAATAATTCAGAATCACTTACGCATTTAGAATCTTATAATTCAGAATCACTTACGCATTTAGAATCTTATAATTCAAAATCTTTTACGCATTTAGAATCTTATAATTCAGAATCTGTCTTACGCATTTAGAATCTAATAATTCAGAATCTTTTACGCATTTAGAATCTAATAATTCAGAATCACTTACGCATTTAGAATCTAATAATTCAGAATCACTTACGCATTTAGAATCTAATAATTCAGAATCACTTACGCATTTAGAATCTTATAATTCAAAATCTTTTACGCATTTAGAATCTAATAATTCAGAATTACTTACGCATTTAGAATCTAATAATTCAGAATCACTTACGCATTTAGAATCTAATAATTCAGAATCACTTACGCATTTAGAATCTAATAATTCAGAATCACATACGCATTTAGAATCTAATAATTCAGAATCAATTACGCATTTAGAATCTAATAATTCAGAATCACTTACGCATTTAGAATCTTATAATTCAAAATCTTTTACGCATTTAGAATCTAATAATTCAGAATCTGTCTTACGCATTTAGAATCTAATAATTCAGAATCTTTTACGCATTTAGAATCTAATAATTCAGAATTACTTACGCATTTAGAATCTAATAATTCAGAATCACTTACGCATTTAGAATCTAATAATTCAGAATCTGTCTTACGCATTTAGAATCTAATAATTCAGAATCTTTTACGCATTTAGAATCTAATAATTCAGAATCACTTACGCATTTAGAATCTAATAATTCAGAATCACTTACGCATTTAGAAACGTATAATTCAGAATTACTTACGCATTTAGAATCTAATAATTCAGAATCACTTACGCATTTAGAATCTAATAATTCAGAATCACTTACGCATTTAGAATCTTATAATTCAGAATCACTTACGCATTTAGAATCTTATAATTCAAAATCTTTTACGCATTTAGAATCTTATAATTCAGAATCTATCTTACGCATTTAGAATCTAATAATTCAGAATCTCTTACGCATTTAGAATCGTATAATTCAGAATTACTTACGCATTTAGAATCTAATAATTCAGAATCACTTACGCATTTAGAATCTAATAATTCAGAATCTGTCTTACGCATTGAGAATCTAATAATTCAGAATTACTTACGCATTTAGAATCTAATAATTCAGAATCTGTCTTACGCATTTAGAATCTAATAATTCAGAATCTTTTACGCATTTAGAATCTAATAATTCAGAATCTCTTACGCATTTAGAATCTAATAATTCAGAATCACTTACGCATTTAGAATCTAATAATTCAGAATCACTTACGCATTTAGAATCTAATAATTCAGAATCTCTTACGCATTTAGAAACGTATAATTCAGAATTACTTACGCATTTAGAATCTAATAATTCAGAATCTGTCTTACGCATTTAGAATCTAATAATTCAGAATCTTTTACGCATTTAGAATCTAATAATTCAGAATCACTTACGCATTTAGAATCTAATAATTCAGAATCACTTACGCATTTAGAATCGTATAATTCAGAATCTTTTACGCATTTAGAATCTAATAGTTCAGAATCACTTACGCATTTAGAATCTAATAATTCAGAATCACTTACGCATTTAGAATCTTATAATTCAGAATCACTTACGCATTTAGAATCTTATAATTCAAAATCTTTTACGCATTTAGAATCTTATAATTCAGAATCTATCTTACGCATTTAGAATCTAATAATTCAGAATCTCTTACGCATTTAGAATCGTATAATTCAGAATTACTTACGCATTTAGAATCTAATAATTCAGAATCACTTACGCATTTAGAATCTAATAATTCAGAATCTGTCTTACGCATTTAGAATCTAATAATTCAGAATCACTTACGCATTTAGAATCTAATAATTCAGAATCACATACGCATTTAGAATCTTATAATTCAGAATCTCTTACGCATTGAGAATCTAATAATTCAGAATTACTTACGCATTTAGAATCTAATAATTCAGAATCTGTCTTACGCATTTAGAATCTAATAATTCAGAATCTTTTACGCATTTAGAATCTAATAATTCAGAATCTCTTACGCATTTAGAATCTAATAATTCAGAATCACTTACGCATTTAGAATCTAATAATTCAGAATCACTTACGCATTTAGAATCTAATAATTCAGAATCTCTTACGCATTTAGAATCGTATAATTCAGAATTACTTACGCATTTAGAATCTAATAATTCAGAATCACTTACGCATTTAGAATCTAATAATTCAGAATCTGTCTTACGCATTTAGAATCTAATAATTCAGAATCTGTCTTACGCATATAGAATCTAATAATTCAGAATGACTTACGCATTTAGAATCTAATAATTCAGAATCACTTACGCATTTAGAATCGTATAATTCAGAATTACTTACGCATTTAGAATCTAATAATTCAGAATCACTTACGCATTTAGAATCTAATAATTGAGAATCTGTCTTACGCATTTAGAATCTAATAATTCAGAATCTTTTACGCATTTAGAATCTAATAATTCAGAATCTCTTACGCATTTAGAATCGTATAATTCAGAATCTGTCTTACGTATTTAGAATCTAATAATTCAGAATCACTTACGCATTTAGAATCTAATAATTCAGAATCTTTTACGCATTTAGAATCTAATAATTCAGAATCTCTTACGCATTTAGAATCTAATAATTCAGAATCACTTACGCATTTAGAATCTAATAATTCAGAATCACTTACGCATTTAGAATCTAATAATTCAGAATCACTTACGCATTTAGAATCTTATAATTCAGAATCACTTACGCATTTAGAATCTAATAATTCTGAATCACTTACGCATTTAGAATCTTATAATTCAGAATCACTTACGCATGTAGAATCTTATAATTCAGAATCTCTTACGCATTTAGAATCTTATAATTTAGAATCACTTACGCATTTTAGAATCTAATAATTCAGAATCACTTACGCATTTAGAATCTAATAATTCAGAATCACTTACGCATTTAGAATCTAATAATTCAGAATCTCTTACGCATTTAGAATCTTATAATTCAGAATCACTTACGCATTTAGAATCTAATAATTCAGAATCACTTACGCATTTAGAATCTAATAATTCGAAATCTCTTACGCATTTAGAATCTTATAATTCAGTCACTTACGCATTTGAATCTAATAATTCAGAATCACTTACGCATTTAGAATCTAATAATTCAGAATCTCTTACGCATTTAGAATCTTATAATACAGAATCACTTACGCATTTAGAATCTAATAATTCGAATCCTTACGTTTAGAATCTTATAATTCAGAATCACTTGCATTGAAATCTAATAATTCAGAATCACTTACGCATTTTAGAATCTAATTCAGAATCTCTTACATTTAGAATCTTATAATTCAGAATCTCTTACGCATTTAGAATCTTATAATTCAAAATCTTTTACGCATTTAAAATCTTATGATTTCAGAATCTGTCTTACGCATTTAGAATCTAATAATTCAGAATCACTTACGCATTTAGAATCGTATAATTCAGAATTACTTACGCATTTAGAATCTAATAATTCAGAATCACTTACGCATTTAGAATCTAATAATTCAGAATCTGTCTGCAAATTGAATCTAATAATTGAGAATCTGTCTTACGCATTAGAATCTAATAATTCAGAATCTTTTACGCATTTAGAATCTAATAATTCAGAATCTCTTACGCATTTAAGATCGTATAATTCAGAATCTGTCTTACGTGTTAGAATCTAATAATTCAGAATCACTTACGTTAGAATCTAATAATTCAGAATCTTTTACGCATTTAGAATCTAATAATTCAGAATCTCTTACGCATTTAGAATCTAATAATTCAGAATCCTTACGCATTTAGAATCTAATAATTCAGAATCTCTTACGCATTTAGAATCTTATAATTCAGAATCCTTACGCATTTAGAATCTAATAATAATTCAGAATCAACTTACGCATTTAGAATCTAATAATTCAGAATCTCTTACGCATTTAGAATCTTATAATTCAGAAGTCCTTACGCATTTGATCTAATAATTCAGAATCACTTACGCATTTAGATCTAATAATTCAGAATCTCTTACGCATTTAGAATCTTATAATACAGAATCACTTGCAAAATCTAATAATTCAGAATCACTTACGCATTTAGAATCTTATAATTCAGAATCACTTACGCATTTAGAATCTAATAATTCAGAATCACTTACGCATTTAGAATCTAATAATTCAGAATCTCTTACACATTTAGAATCTTATAATTCAGAATCTCTTACGCATTTAGAATCTTATAATTCAAATCACGCATTTAAGTCTTATAATTCTGAATCTGTCTTACGCATTTTAGAATCTAATAATTCAGAATCACTTACGCATTTAGAATCGTATAATTCAGAATTACTTACGCATTAGAATCTAATAATTCAGAATCACTTACGCATTTAGAATCTAATAATTCAGAATCTGTCTTACGCATTTAGAATCTAATAATTGAGAATCTGTCTTACGCATTTAGAATCTAATAATTGAGAATCTGTCTTACGTTTAGAATCTAATAATTCAGAATCTTTTACGCATTTAGAATCTAATAATTCAGAATCTCTTACGCATTTAGAATCGTATAATTCAAATCCTGTCTTACGTCTTTAGAATCTAATAATTCAGAATCACTTACGCATTTAGAATCTAATAATTCAGAATCTTTTACGCATTTAGAATCTAATAATTCAGAATCTCTTACGCATTTAGAATCTAATAATTCAGAATCACTTACGCATTTAGAATCTAATAATTCAAGATCTCTTGCGCATTTAGAATCTTATAATTCAGAATCACTTACGCAATTAGAATCTAATAATTCAGAATCACTTACGCATTTAGAATCTAATAATTCAGAATCTCTTACGTTTAGAATCTTATAATTCAGAATCACTTACATAATTTAGAATCTAATAATTCAGAATCACTTACGCATTTAGAATCTAATAATTCAGAATCTCTTACGCATTTAGAATCTTATAATACAGAATCACTTACGCATTTAGAATCTAATTCAGAATCACTTACGCATTTAGAATCTTATAATTCAGAATCACTTACGCATTTAGAATCTAATAATTCAGAATCACTTACGCATTTAGAATCTAATAATTCAGAATCTCTTACACATTTAGAATCTTATAATTCAGAATCTCTTACGCATTTAGAATCTTATAATTCAAAATCTTTTACGCATTTAAAATCTTATAATTCAGAATCTGTCTTACGCATTTAGAATCTAATAATTCAGAATCACTTACGCATTTAGAATCGTATAATTCAGAATTACTTACGCATTTAGAATCTAATAATTCAGAATCACTTACGCATTTAGAATCTAATAATTCAGAATCTGTCTTACGCATTTAGAATCTAATAATTGAGAATCTGTCTGACGCATTTAGAATCTAATAATTCAGAATCTTTTACGCATTTAGAATCTAATAATTCAGAATCTCTTACGCATTTAGAATCGTATAATTCAGAATCTGTATTACGTATTTAGAATCTAATAATTCAGAATCACTTACGCATTTAGAATCTAATAATTCAGAATCTTTTACGCATTTAGAATTTAATAATTCAGAATCTCTTACGCATTTAGAATCTAATAATTCAGAATCACTTACGCATTTAGAATCTAATAATTCAGAATCACTTACGCATTTAGAATCTAATAATTCAGAATCACTTACGCATTTAGAATCTTATAATTCAGAATCACTTACGCATTTAGAATCTAATAATTCAGAATCACTTACGCATTTAGAATCTAATAATTCAGAATCTCTTACGCATTTAGAATCTTATAATTCAGAATCACTTACGCATTTAGAATCTAATAATTCAGAATCACTTACGCATTTAGAATCTAATAATTCAGAATCTCTTACGCATTTAGAATCTTATAATTCAGAATCACTTACGCATTTAGAATCTAATAATTCAGAATCACTTACGCATTTAGAATCTAATAATTCAGAATCTCTTACGCATTTAGAATCTTATAATTCAGAATCACTTACGCATTTAGAATCTAATAATTCAGAATCACTTACGCATGTAGAATCTTATAATTCAGAATCTCTTACGCATTTAGAATCTAATAATTCAGAATCACTTACGCATTTAGAATCTAATAATTCAGAATCTCTTAAGCATTTAGAATCTTATAATTCAAAATCTTTTACGCATTTAGAATCTTATAATTCAGAATCACTTACGCATTTAGAATCTTATAATTCAGAATCTTTTACGCATTTAGAATCTTATAATTCAGAATCTGTCTTACGCATTTAGAATCTAATAATTCAGAATCACTTACGCATTTAGAATCTTATAATTCAAAATCTTTTACGCATTTAGAATCTTATAATTCAGAATCTGTCTTACGCATTTAGAATCTAATAATTCAGAATCACTTACGCATTTAGAATCTAATAATTCAGAATCTCTTACGCATTTAGAATCTTATAATCCAGAATCACTTACGCATTTAGAATCTAATAATTCAGAATCACTTACGCATTTAGAATCTAATAATTCAGAATCACTTACGAATTTAGAATCTAATAATTCAGAATCACTTACGCATTTAGAATCTTATAATTCAAAATCTTTTACGCATTTAGAATCTTTTAATTCAGAATCTGTCTTACGCATTTAGAATCTAATAATTCAGAATCACTTACGCATTTAGAATCTAATAATTCAGAATCTCTTACGCATTTAGAATCTTATAATCCAGAATCACTTACGCATTTAGAATCTAATAATTCAGAATCACTTACGCATTTAGAATCTAATAATTCAGAATCACTTACGCATTTAGAATCTAATAATTCAGAATCACTTACGCATTTAGAACCTAATAATTCAGAATCTCTTACGCATTTAGAATCGTATAATTCAGAATCACTTACGCATTTAGAATCTAATAATTCAGAATCACTTACGCATTTAGAATCTTATAATTCAAAATCTTTTACGCATTTAGAATCTTATAATTCAGAATCTGTCTTACGCATTTAGAATCTAATAATTCAGAATCTTTTACGCATTTAGAATCTTATAATTCAGAATCTGTCTTACGTATTTAGAATCTAATAATTCAGAATCACTTACGCATTTAGAATCTAATAATTCAGAATCACTTAGGCATTTAGAATCTTGGTAATTCAGAATCTTTTACGCATTTAGAATCTTATAATTCAGAATCACTTACGCATTTAGAATCTAATAATTCAGAATCACTTACGCATTTAGAATCTTATAATTCAGAATCACTTACGCATTTAGAATCTAATAATTCAGAATCACTTACGCATTCAGAATCTAATAATTCAGAATCTCTACGCATTTAGAAATATATAATTCAGAATCACTTACGCATTTAGAATCTAATAATTCAGAATCACTTACGCATTTAGAATCTAATAATTCGAATCACTTACGTATTTAGAATCTTTATAATCAGAATCTCTTACGCATTTAGAATCTAATAATTCAGAATCACTTACGCATTTAGAATCTAATAATTCAGAATCACTTACGCATTTAGAACGGTGTTCCAGAATCACTTACTACTTTATAGAACTTATAATTCAGAATCACTTACGCATTTAATCTTATAATTCAAAATCTTTACAATAGAATCTGTATCCTAGAATCTGTCTTTACGCATTTAGAATCTAATAATTCAGAATCTTTTACGCATTTAGAATCTTATAATTCAGAATCTGTCTTACGTATTTAGAACTAATAATTCAGAATCACTGCCATTTAGAATCTAATAATTCAGAATCACTTACGCATTGAATCTTATAATTCAGAATCTTTTACGCATTTAGAATCTTATAATTCAGAATCACTTACGCATTTAGAATCTAATAATCTAGAAATCACTTACGCATTTAGAAATCTTATAATTCAGAATCACTTACGCATTTAGAATCTAATAATTCAGAATCACTTACGCATTCAGAATCTAATAATTCAGAATCTCTTACGTATTTAGAAATATATAATTCAGAACTTACGCATTTAGAATCTAATAATTCAGAATCACTTACTTTAGAATCTAATAATTCAGAATCACTTACGCATTTAGAATCTTATAATTCAGAATCTCTTACGCATTTAGAAATCTAATAATTCAGAATCACTTACGCATTTAGAATCTAATAACGAATCACTGATGCATTTAGAATCTAATTCAGAATCACTTACGCATTTAGAATCTTATAATTCAGAACTAAATACGCATTTAGAATCTTATAATTCAAAATCTTTACGTATTTAGAATCTTATAATTCAGAATCTGTCTTACGCATTAGAATCTAATAATTCAGAATCTTTACGCATTTAGAATCTAATAATTCAGAATCACTACGCATTTAGAATCTAATAATTCAGAATCTTTTATGGCATTTAGAATCTAATAATTCAGAATCACTTACGCATTTAACTAATAATTCGAATCACTTACGCATTTAGAATCTAATAATCTAGAATCACTTACGCATTTAGAACGTATAATTCAGAATCACTTACGCATTTAGAATCTAATAATTCAGAATCACTTACGCATTTAGAATCTTATAATTCAGAATCTCTTACGCATTTAGAATCTAATAATTCCAGAATCACTTACGCATTTAGAATCTAATATTTCAGAATCACTTACGCATTTAGAATCTTATAATTCAGAATCACTTACGCATTTAGAATCTTATAATTCAAAATCTTTTACGCATTTAGAATCATATAATTCAAAATCTTTTACGCATTTAGAATCTTATAATTCAGAATCTGTCTGACGCATTTAGAATCTAATAATTCAGAATCTTTTACGCATTTAGAATCTAATAATTCAGAATCACTTACGCATTTAGAATCTAATAATTCAGAATCACTTACGGATTTAGAATCGTATAATTCAGAATTACTTACGCATTTAGAATCTAATAATTCAGAATATCTTAAGCATTAAGAAACTAATAATTCAGAATCTCTAACTCATTTAGAATCTAATAATTCAGAATCACTTACGCATTTAGAATCTAATAATTCAGAATCTCTTACGCATTTAGAATCTTATAATTCAGAATCACTTACGCATTTAGAATCTAATAATTCAGAATCACTTACGCATTTAGAATCTAATAATTCAGAATCTCTTACGCATTTAGAATCTTATAATACAGAATCACTTACGCATTTAGAATCTAATAATTCAGAATCACTTACGCATTTAGAATCTTATAATTCAGAATCACTTACGCATTTAGAATCTAATAATTCAGAATCACTTACGCATTTAGAATCTAATAATCTTAATTCAAATTTCCTGTGTTAAACTGTGAGGTATTTTCCGTTTGTTTTTTTTTTTTTTTTTTTGTTTTTATATATATCTATGTTTTTGTTCTCCCCCCCCTTTTTGGAGTTCATGCTTCATTTAGGAGGAAAAAAAAAAGTTTGAAATTTATATTTATTCTGTTATGCGAAGCTACTTTGGCCAAGTTATCAGCAGCCATTACAGCTCCATGCCACGTGTTGTTCTTTGAATGGGAATTTACCTAGCAGGCCGACTCGCTTTGATATTTGGGAAAAGCAAGAATTGAAGAATGAATCTTAATTCAAATTTCCTGTGTTAAACTGTGAGGTATTTTCCGTTTGTTTTTTTTTTTTTTTTTTTTTTGTTTTTATATATATCTATGTTTTTGTTCTCCCCCCCCCCCTTTTTTTGGAGTTCATTTGGACTTTAACTAAGTTAAAACTTAGTTAAACTCCACTTTTGTAAGTTTGTGTTTTTTTTTTTTTTTTTTTCAAAGGATTGTTCGTGTTCGATTTTTTTTTTTTTTTTTTTTTTTTTAATAGGAGTAGATAGGTCACACTATCGCCCGGTCTATACTCCTCCCACGTCTATTGAACTGGAGTAGAGGCTCGTTCCTTGTTTCCTGTTTAGGATGTGGTTTCCGGTTTTCACTTCTCTCTCTTCAGACCTTGGTACTGGTGCTTCCGTGAGTTTCCTGCGATCTGGCCGGTTGGTGGCAATGGCTCATCACTGTGAGGGTACCGGGTTGGCAGTTTCCTGGTTGCTGCTTCCGACTGGTAGTTAGGAGCCCTAACTCTTGCGTAGCGTCAAGAGCGGCTGCTCTGATCAACAGTTGTATAATATCGGGGTTCTTGTAGTGCCATGTCGCGCATGGATAGGTGTCCCTGCAAGCGCTTTCGGTGGGCAACCCCGAGGCCACACCTTGTTGCAGCCCTAGCCAGTCCCCCTCCCAGCTCAGATCGTGGGTAATGACCGCCTGTATCCTCTACCCTAGGTCCCTTTCTATAAACCATAAACATGACAAGACAAAACAGAAATGACCCTAAACCAGCTAAATCCAAACCACCTAAGCCCATTAACCTCTCCTTCACTAATATCCGAGGCATTCGTACTAACTTTGCTAGTGTAGAAGCGTTCCTGCATGAAAAGTCCCCTGACATCCTCGCGCTCTGCGAAACTAACCTCAACTCAACTATTCCCTCCTCTGACCTCTTCATCCCTGGTTATCTTCCCCTTTTAAGGAAGGATTCTACTGTCCACATGCATGGGCTGGGTGTTTATGTCAGCGAACACCTCCCCATAACTAGGGTGACTTCACTCGAATCTACTGACCACCAATACATATGTCTCCGCTTGTCTCTCCTCAGTTCGGTTAGCTACCTATTCTTCCTTTACCGTTCTCCCTCCTCTCCTGACTGCTCCCTACTAGATAGCATTGCCGACGACATAGATAAGGCTATTACCTATCACCCATTTGCCCACATATTTGTATTTGGAGACCTCAATGCCCATCACTCTGAGTGGCTTGAAAACGCTGTTACTGATTCGGCGGGCACTCACGCCATGAACTTTGCTATTTCCCAATCCCTTACGCAAGTGGTGGACTTCCCCACTCGCTTCCCAAGCACACCCTCGGGTCATTCCTCACTGCTAGATATATGTTTCACCTCTGCGCCCGACGCCTGTCAAGTCTCGCAGCTTTGCCCTCTCGGCAACTCCGACCACGCTGTAGTCTCCCTCAGTATTTCTTTCCAATCTCACTCCCCCCAGGATCCCCCTACTCATAGAACCTCCTACCTCTACCAAAAAGCTGACTGGGAAGCCTTTCGCGATTTCCTCTGCGACGTCCCTTGGGGAAAAGTGTTTGACCTATCAGTTGATGACTGTGCCTCTGAGGTCTCGTCATGGGTGAAAGCTGGCATTGATGCCTTCATACCCACCAGGAAGTATTGCTTAAAACCTCATTCCCCTCCGTGGTTCTCTCCAGCCTGCTCAGCCGCCATTGCCCACAGGAACCATTACTTCCATCTATTCCAGAGACAGCCAACTGATCACAATAGGCGCCTGTTCACATCCGCTCGCAGTGAGTGCAAGAGAACTCTAAATGACGCCAAACAGTTGTTTGCGGAGAGAATGCGACAGCACATAGCTGACCGCAAGTTCGGCTCCAAGGACTATTGGAGGATTTGTAAACGAGTGCTCAACAATAGGAAATCCTCAATACCTCCTTTAATCCATGGATTTGACGTTCTCACGTCATCTGCTGAGAAAGCTGAGTGCTTTGCCCGCAGATTCTCATCCAACTCCACACTCGACTCGTCCGGAGTGCACCCACCCGACTTCCCTATTAGAACTGAGGCCAAACTGCATGACGTGTATATTACCCCGACAATAGTATCCAGAGTAATTTCAAAACTCGACCCCCATAAGGCGTGTGGAGACGATGGAATCCCGGTGATAGTCCTTAAGAGGTGTGCCCCTGAACTTTCCCCTGTCCTCTCTAAACTGTTTAACTACTGCCTTTCTGCTTCCTGCTTTCCTGCATGCTGGAAATTCTCCTCAGTCGTTCCTGTCTTTAAGAATTGTGGTGAACCCTCGGACCCATCCAACTATCGCCCTATCAGTCTCCTACCAATATTCGGGAAAGTGTTTGAGGCTATAATAAATGCTGAAATAGTTCATCATCTCACCGCCCACAAGCTGTTCTCCGACAGGCAATATGGATTCCGATTTGACAGGTCCACAGCCGACCTGCTAACTACTGTAACGGAGTACATGCTACAGGCCCTTGATGAGTCTGACGAGGCTCGCGCGGTTGCTCTGGATATCTCCAAGGCTTTCGACAGGGTTTGGCACCCTGGCCTCCTATGCAAACTACGCGGTTATGGTATTACCGGTCGCCTGCTTGACCTAATCCAATCTTTCTTAAATAACCGCAAAATGAAGGTCGTTCTGAATGGGCGTGCCTCTTCGTCCTACAGCACGAATGCTGGTGTCCCACAAGGCTCTATCCTGGGCCCAACGCTCTTCCTTATTTTCATCAACGACCTCCCAGATGAGATCAGGTCCCAAGTAGGCATCTACGCAGATGACACTACAATATACTCCCGCTCCAGTAAGAAACCTGTCGTGGCGGACAGACATAATCTCGCTGCTGACCTTGAGCGGGATCTACACTCTGTGGTGAACTGGGGCAAGAAGTGGCTTGTCAACTTTAATTCCTCTAAGACCAAGCTGTTGTCTGTCAACCATTACAGGCAACCTCTTCTGCCTCCCATAAGCATGGACCAGATGATTCTCCCGGAGAGTAATACACTACGCCTCCTCGGACTTACCCTGTCCTCAGACCTCAAATGGAAGCACTATATTGAATCCATAGCAAAATCTACTGCTAAGAAGATTGGGTCACTATGTCGATCCAGGATGTTTTTTCCACCTGAATCCATCCTGCATATATACAAGTCAACCATCCGTCCGTGCATGGAGTACTGCTGCCATTTATGGTCAGGTGCCCCTGCCGTTCTCCTCAGTGTTCTTGACAAGCTCCAAAGGAGAGTCTGTAATGTGATAGGTACTGATCTGGCGACTCGTCTGCAGCCACTTTCCCATCGTCGAAATGTGGCCTCCCTCTGTCTCTTCTATAAATACTTTCATGGCTTCTGCTCGGATGAGCTTAAGTCACTGATGCCTCCTCAACAGGTGTTTACCCGTTCAACCAGACTGGCAACTGGGTCCCACCCATTCACAGTCAGGTTAGCCAAACGCAGACGACAATTCTACTCCTGCAGCTTCCTCTCTCGCACTTCCCGCCTGTGGAACTCACTCCCGTATTCTTGCTTTCCTGACGGCTACGACCTCCAGAAATTTAAAAGCAAAGTTAATACTCACCTACTAACCACTGGCCTCTAGCTCTCTCTCCCCTCCCCTGTATAAGCTTCCCTTTCTCTCCGCCCATGTACCTGTCATTGCACCTGCTTTCTCAGTTTTCTATTGTTCCTTTCTAACTAGCTTGTACTCCTCACTCTTTTCTAATTAATCTTTCTACACTTATGTAACCCCCTGCACATCAGTGGCGTTTCTGCCTTGCTCGGGGTGAAATGATTAAAAAAAAAAAAAAAAAAAAATTCAGAATCTCTTACACATTTAGAATCTTATAATTCAGAATCTCTTACGCATTTAGAATCTTATAATTCAAAATCTTTTACGCATTTAAAATCTTATAATTCAGAATCTGTCTTACGCATTTAGAATCTAATAATTCAGAATCACTTACGCATTTAGAATCGTATAATTCAGAATCACTTACGCATTTAGAATCTAATAATTCAGAATCTTTTACGCATTTAGAATCTAATAATTCAGAATCTCTTACGCATTTAGAATCGTATAATTCAGAATCTGTCTTACGTATTTAGAATCTAATAATTCAGAATCACTTACGCATTTAGAATCTAATAATTCAGAATCTTTTACGCATTTAGAATCTAATAATTCAGAATCACTTACGCATTTAGAATCTAATAATTCAGAATCACTTACGCATTTAGAATCTAATAATTCAGAATCACTTACGCATTTAGAATCTTATAATTCAGAATCACTTACGCATTTAGAATCTAATAATTCAGAATCACTTACGCATTTAGAATCTTATAATTCAGAATCACTTACGCATGTAGAATCTTATAATTCAGAATCTCTTACGCATTTAGAATCTTATAATTTAGAATCACTTACGCATTTAAAATCTAATAATTCAGAATCACTTACGCATTTAGAATCTAATAATTCAGAATCACTTACGCATTTAGAATCTAATAATTCAGAATCTCTTACGCATTTAGAATCTTATAATTCAGAATCACTTACGCATTTAGAATCTAATAATTCAGAATCACTTACGCATTTAGAATCTAATAATTCAGAATCTCTTACGCATTTAGAATCTAATAATTCAGAATCACTTACGCATTTAGAATCTAATAATTCAGAATCTCTTACGCATTTAGAATCTTATAATTCAGAATCACTTACGCATTTAGAATCTAATAATTCAGAATCACTTACGCATTTAGAATCTAATAATTCAGAATCTCTTACGCATTTAGAATCTTATAATTCAGAATCACTTACGCATTTAGAATCTAATAATTCAGAATCACTTACGCATGTAGAATCTTATAATTCAGAATCTCTTACGCATTTAGAATCTAATAATTCAGACTCACGCATTTAGAATCTAATAATTCAGAATCTCTTACGCATTTAGAATCTTATAATTCAAAATCTTTTACGCATTTAGAATCTTATAATTCAGAATCACTTACGCATTTAGAATCTTATAATTCAGAATCTTTTACGCATTTAGAATCTTATAATTCAGAATCTGTCTTACGCATTTAGAATCTAATAATTCAGAATCACTTACGCATTTAGAATCTTATAATTCAAAATCTTTTACGCATTTAGAATCTTTTAATTCAGAATCTGTCTTACGCATTTAGAATCTAATAATTCAGAATCTCATACGCATTTAGAATCTTATAATTCAGAATCACTTACGCATTTAGAATCTAATAATTCAGAATCACTTACGCATTTAGAATCTAATAATTCAGAATCACTTACGCATTTAGAATCTAATAATTCAGAATCACTTACGCATTTAGAACCTAATAATTCAGAATCTCTTACGCATTTAGAATCGTATAATTCAGAATCACTTACGCATTTAGAATCTAATAATTCAGAATCACTTACGCATTTAGAATCTTATAATTCAAAATCTTTTACGCATTTAGAATCTTTTAATTCAGAATCTGTCTTACGCATTTAGAATCTAATAATTCAGAATCTCTTACGCATTTAGAATCTTATAATTCAGAATCACTTACGCATTTAGAATCTAATAATTCAGAATCACTTACGCATTTAGAATCTAATAATTCAGAATCACTTACGCATTTAGAATCTAATAATTCAGAATCACTTACGCATTTAGAACCTAATAATTCAGAATCTCTTACGCATTTAGAATCGTATAATTCAGAATCACTTACGCATTTAGAATCTAATAATTCAGAATCACTTACGCATTTAGAATCTTATAATTCAAAATCTTTTACGCATTTAGAATCTTATAATTCAGAATCTGTCTTACGCATTTAGAATCTAATAATTCAGAATCTTTTACGCATTTAGAATCTTATAATTCAGAATCTGTCTTACGTATTTAGAATCTAATAATTCAGAATCACTTACGCATTTAGAATCTAATAATTCAGAATCACTTACGCATTTAGAATCTTATAATTCAGAATCTTTTACGCATTTAGAATCTTATAATTCAGAATCACTTACGCATTTAGAATCTAATAATTCAGAATCACTTACGCATTTAGAATCTTATAATTCAGAATCACTTACGCATTTAGAATCTAATAATTCAGAATCACTTACGCATTCAGAATCTAATAATTCAGAATCTCTTACGCATTTAGAAATATATAATTCAGAATCACTTACGCATTTAGAATCTAATAATTCAGAATCACTTACGCATTTAGAATCTAATAATTCAGAATCACTTTCGCATTTAGAATCTTATAATTCAGAATCTCTTACGCATTTAGAATCTAATAATTCAGAATCACTTACGCATTTAGAATCTAATAATTCAGAATCACTTACGCATTTAGAATCTAATAATTCAGAATCACTTACGCATTTAGAATCTTATAATTCAGAATCACTTACGCATTTAGAATCTTATAATTCAAAATCTTTTACGCATTTAGAATCTTATAATTCAGAATCTGTCTTACGCATTTAGAATCTAATAATTCAGAATCTTTTACGCATTTAGAATCTAATAATTCAGAATCACTTACGCATTTAGAATCTAATAATTCAGAATCTTTTACGCATTTAGAATCTAATAATTCAGAATCACTTACGCATTTAGAATCTAATAATTCAGAATCACTTACGCATTTAGAATCTAATAATTCAGAATCACTTACGCATTTAGAATCTTATAATTCAGAATCACTTACGCATTTAGAATCTAATAATTCAGAATCACTTACGCATTTAGAATCTAATAATTCAGAATCTCTTACGCATTTAGAATCTAATAATTCAGAATCACTTACGCATTTAGAATCTAATAATTCAGAATCACTTACGCATTTAGAATCTTATAATTCAGAATCACTTACGCATTTAGAATCTTATAATTCAAAATCTTTTACGCATTTAGAATCTTATAATTCAAAATCTTTTACGCATTTAGAATCATATAATTCAGAATCTGTCTGACGCATTTAGAATCTAATAATTCAGAATCTTTTACGCATTTAGAATCTAATAATTCAGAATCACTTACGCATTTAGAATCTAATAATTCAGAATCACTTACGGATTTAGAATCGTATAATTCAGAATTACTTACGCATTTAGAATCTAATAATTCAGAATATCTTAAGCATTAAGAAACTAATAATTCAGAATCTCTAACGCATTTTGTATCTAATAATTCTGAATCACATACGCATTCAGAATCTTATAATTTAAAATCTTTTGCGCATTTAGAATCTTATAATTCAGAATCTTTTACGCATTTAGAATCTAATAATTCAGAATCTCTTACGCATTTAGAATCTAATAATTCAGAATCACTTACGCATTTAGAATCTTATAATTCAGAATCACTTACGCATTTAGAATCTTATAATTCAGAATCACTTACGCATTTAGAATCTAATAATTCAGAATCACTTACGCATTTAGAATCTTATAATTCAAAATCTTTTACGCATTTAGAATCTTATAATTCAGAATCTGACTTACGCATTTAGAATCTAATAATTCAGAATCTTTTACGCATTTAGAATCTAATAATTCCGAATCACTTACGCATTTAGAATCTAATAATTCAGAATCACTTACGCATTTAGAATCTAATAATTCAGAATCTCTTGCGCATTTAGAATCGTATAATTCAGAATCACTTACGCATTTAGAATCTAATAATTCAGAATCACTTACGCATTTAGAATCTTATAATTCAAAATCTTTTACGCATTTAGAATCTTATAATTCAGAATCTGTCTTACGCATTTAGAATCTAATAATTCAGAATCTTTTACGCATTTAGAATCTTATAATTCAGAATCTGTCTTACGTATTTAGAATCTAATAATTCAGAATCACTTACGCATTTAGAATCTAATAATTCAGAATCACTTACGCATTTAGAATCTTATAATTCAGAATCTTTTACGCATTTAGAATCTTATAATTCAGAATCACTTACGCATTTAGAATCTAATAATTCAGAATCACTTACGCATTTAGAATCTTATAATTCAGAATCACTTACGCATTTAGAAACTAATAATTCAGAATCACTTACGCATTCAGAATCTAATAATTCAGAATCTCTTACGCATTTAGAAATATATAATTCAGAATCACTTACGCATTTAGAATCTAATAATTCAGAATCACTTACGCATTTAGAATCTAATAATTCAGAATCACTTACGCATTTAGAATCTTATAATTCAGAATCACTTACGCATTTAGAATCTTATAATTCAGAATCTCTTACGCATTTAGAATCTAATAATTCAGAATCACTTACGCATTTAGAATCTAATAATTCAGAATCACTTACGCATTTAGAATCTAATAATTCAGAATCACTTACGCATTTAGAATCTTATAATTCAGAATCACTTACGCATTTAGAATCTTATAATTCAAAATCTTTTACGCATTTAGAATCTTATAATTCAGAATCTTTTACGCATTTAGAATCTAATAATTCAGAATCTTTTACGCATTTAGAATCTAATAATTCAGAATCACTTACGCATTTAGAATCTAATAATTCAGAATCTTTTACGCATTTAGAATCTAATAATTCAGAATCACTTACGCATTTAGAATCTAATAATTCAGAATCACTTACGCATTTAGAATCTAATAATTCAGAATCACTTACGCATTTAGAATCTTATAATTCAGAATCACTTACGCATTTAGAATCTAATAATTCAGAATCACTTACGCATTTAGAATCTAATAATTCAGAATCTCTTACGCATTTAGAATCTAATAATTCAGAATCACTTACGCATTTAGAATCTAATAATTCAGAATCACTTACGCATTTAGAATCTTATAATTCAGAATCACTTACGCATTTAGAATCTTATAATTCAAAATCTTTTACGCATTTAGAATCTTATAATTCAAAATCTTTTACGCATTTAGAATCATATAATTCAGAATCTGTCTGACGCATTTAGAATCTAATAATTCAGAATCTTTTACGCATTTAGAATCTAATAATTCAGAATCACTTACGCATTTAGTATCTAATAATTCAGAATCACTTACGGATTTAGAATCGTATAATTCAGAATTACTTACGCATTTAGAATCTAATAATTCAGAATATCTTAAGCATTAAGAAACTAATAATTCAGAATCTCTAACGCATTTTGTATCTAATAATTCTGAATCACATACGCATTTAGAATCTTATAATTTAAAATCTTTTGCGCATTTAGAATCTTATAATTCAGAATCTTTTACGCATTTAGAATCTAATAATTCAGAATCTCTTACGCATTTAGAATCTAATAATTCAGAATCACTTACGCATTTAGAATCTTATAATTCAGAATCACTTACGCATTTAGAATCTTATAATTCAGAATCACTTACGCATTTAGAATCTAATAATTCAGAATCACTTACGCATTTAGAATCTTATAATTCAAAATCTTTTACGCATTTAGAATCTTATAATTCAGAATCTGTCTTACGCATTTAGAATCTAATAATTCAGAATCTTTTACGCATTTAGAATCTAATAATTCCGAATCACTTACGCATTTAGAATCTAATAATTCAGAATCACTTACGCATTTAGAATCTAATAATTCAGAATCTCTTGCGCATTTAGAATCGTATAATTCAGAATCACTTACGCATTTAGAATCTTATAATTCAGAATCACTTACGCATTTAGAATCTTATAATTCAGAATCACTTACGCATGTAGAATCTTATAATTCAGAATCTCTTACGCATTTAGAATCTTATAATTTAGAATCACTTACGCATTTAGAATCTAATAATTAAGAATCACTTACGCATTTAGAATCTAATAATTCAGAATCACTTACGCATTTAGAATCTAATAATTCAGAATCTCTTACGCATTTAGAATCTTATAATTCAGAATCACTTACGCATTTAGAATCTAATAATTCAGAATCACTTACGCATTTAGAATCTAATAATTCAGAATCTCTTACGCATTTAGAATCTTATAATTCAGAATCACTTACGCATTTAGAATCTAATAATTCAGAATCACTTACGCATTTAGAATCTAATAATTCAGAATCTCTTACGCATTTAGAATCTTATAATTCAGAATCACTTACGCATTTAGAATCTAATAATTCAGAATCACTTACGCATTTAGAATCTAATAATTCAGAATCTCTTACGCATTTAGAATCTTATAATTCAGAATCACTTACGCATTTAGAATCTAATAATTCAGAATCACTTACGCATGTAGAATCTTATAATTCAGAATCTCTTACGCATTTAGAATCTAATAATTCAGACTCACGCATTTAGAATCTAATAATTCAGAATCTCTTACGCATTTAGAATCTTATAATTCAAAATCTTTTACGCATTTAGAATCTTATAATTCAGAATCACTTACGCATTTAGAATCTTATAATTCAGAATCTTTTACGCATTTAGAATCTTATAATTCAGAATCTGTCTTACGCATTTAGAATCTAATAATTCAGAATCACTTACGCATTTAGAATCTTATAATTCAAAATCTTTTACGCATTTAGAATCTTATAATTCAGAATCTGTCTTACGCATTTAGAATCTTATAATTCAGAATCTCTAACGCATTTAGAATCTAATAATTCAGAATCACTTACGCATTTAGAATCTAATAATTCAGAATCTGTCTGACGCATTTAGAATCTAATAATTCAGAATCACTTACGCATTTAGAATCTAATAATTCAGAATCTCTTACGCATTTAGAATCTTATAATTCAGAATCACTTACGCATTTAGAATCTAATAATTCAGAATCACTTACGCATTTAGAATCTAATAATTCAGAATCACTTACCCATTTAGAATCTAATAATTCAGAATCACTTACGCATTTAGAACCTAATAATTCAGAATCTCTTACGCATTTAGAATCGTATAATTCAGAATCACTTACGCATTTAGAATCTAATAATTCAGAATCACTTACGCATTTAGAATCTTATAATTCAAAATCTTTTACGCATTTAGAATCTTATAATTCAGAATCTGTCTTACGCATTTAGAATCTAATAATTCAGAATCTTTTACGCATTTAGAATCTTATAATTCAGAATCTGTCTTACGTATTTAGAATCTAATAATTCAGAATCACTTACGCATTTAGAATCTAATAATTCAGAATCACTTACGCATTTAGAATCTTATAATTCAGAATCTTTTACGCATTTAGAATCTTATAATTCAGAATCACTTACGCATTTAGAATCTAATAATTCAGAATCACTTACGCATTTAGAATCTTATAATTCAGAATCACTTACGCATTTAGAATCTAATAATTCAGAATCACTTACGCATTCAGAATCTAATAATTCAGAATCTCTTACGCATTTAGAAATATATAATTCAGAATCACTTACGCATTTAGAATCTAATAATTCAGAATCACTTACGCATTTAGAATCTAATAATTCAGAATCACTTACGCATTTAGAATCTTATAATTCAGAATCTCTTACGCATTTAGAATCTAATAATTCAGAATCACTTACGCATTTAGAATCTAATAATTCAGAATCACTTACGCATTTAGAATCTAATAATTCAGAATCACTTACGCATTTAGAATCTAATAATTCAGAATCACTTACGCATTTAGAATCTTATAATTCAGAATCACTTACGCATTTAGAATCTTATAATTCAGAATCACTTACGCATTTAGAATCTTATAATTCAAAATCTTTTACGCATTTAGAATCTTATAATTCAGAATCTGTCTTACGCATTTAGAATCTAATAATTCAGAATCTTTTACGCATTTAGAATCTAATAATTCCGAATCACTTACGCATTTAGAATCTAATAATTCAGAATCACTTACGCATTTAGAATCTAATAATTCAGAATCTCTTGCGCATTTAGAATCGTATAATTCAGAATCACTTACGCATTTAGAATCTAATAATTCAGAATCTTTTACGCATTTAGAATCTAATAATTCAGAATCACTTACGCATTTAGAATCTAATAATTCAGAATCACTTACGCATTTAGAATCTAATAATTCAGAATCTCTTACGCATTTAGAATCGTATAATTCAGAATTACTTACGCATTTAGAATCTAATAATTCAGAATCTCATACGCATTTAGAATCTAATAATTCAGAACCTCTAACGCATTTAGAATCTAATAATTCAGAATGACTTACGCATTTAGAATCTAATAATTCAGAATCACTTACGCATTTAGAATCTTATAATTCAAAATCTTTTACGCATTTAGAATCTTATAATTCAGAATCGGTCTTACGCATTTAGAATCTAATAATTTAGAATCACTTACGTATTTAGAATCTAATAATTCAGAATCTCTTACGCTTTTAGAATCTTATAATTCAGAATCACTTACGCATTTAGAATGTTATAATTCGGAATCACTTACGTATTTAGAATCTAATAATTCAGAATCACTTACGCATTTAGAATCTAATAATTCAGAATCTCTTGCGCATTTAGAATCTTATAATTCAGAATCTCTTACGCATTTAGAATCTAATAATTCAAAATCTTTTACGCATTTAGAATCTAATAATTCAGAATCACTTACGCATTTAGAATCTTATAATTCAGAATCACTTACGTATTTAGAATCTAATAATTCAGAATCACTTACGCATTTAGAATCTAATAATTCAGAATCTCTTACACATTTAGAATCTTATAATTCAGAATCTCTTACGCATTTAGAATCTTATAATTGAAAATCTTTTACGCATTTAAAATCTTATAATTCAGAATCTGTCTTACGCATTTAGAATCTAATAATTCAGAATCTCTAACGCATTTAGAATCTTATAATTCAGAATCACTTACGCATTTAGAATCTAATAATTCAGAATCACTTACGCATTTAGAATCTAATAATTCAGAATCACTTACGCATTTAGAATCTAATAATTCAGAATCACTTACGCATTTAGAATCTTATAATTCAGAATCACTTACGCATTTAGAATCTTAGAATTTAAAATCTTTTACGCATTTAGAATCTTATAATTCAGAATCTGTCTTACGCATTTAGAATCTAATAATTCAGAATCACTTCCGCATTTAGAATCTTATAATTCAGAATCACTTACGCATTTAGAATCTAATAATTCAGAATCACTTACGCATTTAGAATCTAATAATTCAGAATCTCTTACGCATTTAGAATCTTATAATTCAGAATCCCTTACGCATTTAGAATCTAATAATTCAGAATCACTTACGCATTTAGAATCTAATAATTCAGAATCACTTACGCATTTAGAATCTAATAATTCAGAATCTCTTGCGCATTTAGAATCTTATAATTCAGAATCTCTTACGCATTTAGAATCTTATAATTCAAAATCTTTTACGCATTTAGAATCTTATAATTCAGAATCTGTCTTACGCATTTAGAATCTAATAATTCAGAATCTTTTACGCATTTAGAATCTAATAATTCAGAATCACTTACGCATTTAGAATCTAATAATTCAGAATCACTTACGCATTTAGAATCTAATAATTCAGAATCTCTAACGCATTTAGAATCTAATAATTCAGAATCACTTGCGCATTTAAAATCTTATAATTCAAAATCTTTTACGCAGTTAGAATCTTATAATTCAGAATCTGTCTTACGCATTTAGAATCTAATAATTCAGAATCACTTACGCATTTAGAATCTTATAATTCAGAATCACTTACGCATTTAGAATCTTATAATTCAAAATCTTTTACGCAGTTAGAATCTTATAATTCAGAATCTGTCTTACGCATTTAGAATCTAATAATTCAGAATCTTTTACGCATTTAGAATCTAATAATTCAGAATCACTTACGCATTTAGAATCTAATAATTCAGAATCACTTACGCATTTAGAATCGTATAATTCAGAATTACTTACGCATTTAGAATCTAATAATTCAGAATCTCTTACGCATTTAGAATCTAATAATTCAGAATCACTTATGCATTTAGAATCTTATAATTCAGAATCACTTACGCATTTAGAATCTTATAATTCAAAATCTTTTACGCATTTAGAATCTTATAATTCAGAATCTGTCTTACGCATTTAGAATCTAATAATTCAGAATCACTTACGCATTTAGAATCTAATAATTCAGAATCACTTACGCATTTAGAATCTTATAATTCAGAATCACTTACGCATTTAGAATCTTATAATTCAAAATCTTTTACGCATTTAGAATCTTATAATTCAAAATCTTTTACGCATTTAGAATCATATAATTCAGAATCTGTCTGACGCATTTAGAATCTAATAATTCAGAATCTTTTACGCATTTAGAATCTAATAATTCAGAATCACTTACGCATTTAGTATCTAATAATTCAGAATCACTTACGGATTTAGAATCGTATAATTCAGAATTACTTACGCATTTAGAATCTAATAATTCAGAATATCTTAAGCATTAAGAAACTAATAATTCAGAATCTCTAACGCATTTTGTATCTAATAATTCTGAATCACATACGCATTTAGAATCTTATAATTTAAAATCTTTTGCGCATTTAGAATCTTATAATTCAGAATCTTTTACGCATTTAGAATCTAATAATTCAGAATCTCTTACGCATTTAGAATCTAATAATTCAGAATCACTTACGCATTTAGAATCTTATAATTCAGAATCACTTACGCATTTAGAATCTTATAATTCAGAATCACTTACGCATTTAGAATCTAATAATTCAGAATCACTTACGCATTTAGAATCTTATAATTCAAAATCTTTTACGCATTTAGAATCTTATAATTCAGAATCTGTCTTACGCATTTAGAATCTAATAATTCAGAATCTTTTACGCATTTAGAATCTAATAATTCCGAATCACTTACGCATTTAGAATCTAATAATTCAGAATCACTTACGCATTTAGAATCTAATAATTCAGAATCTCTTGCGCATTTAGAATCGTATAATTCAGAATCACTTACGCATTTAGAATCTTATAATTCAGAATCACTTACGCATTTAGAATCTTATAATTCAGAATCACTTACGCATGTAGAATCTTATAATTCAGAATCTCTTACGCATTTAGAATCTTATAATTTAGAATCACTTACGCATTTAGAATCTAATAATTAAGAATCACTTACGCATTTAGAATCTAATAATTCAGAATCACTTACGCATTTAGAATCTAATAATTCAGAATCTCTTACGCATTTAGAATCTTATAATTCAGAATCACTTACGCATTTAGAATCTAATAATTCAGAATCACTTACGCATTTAGAATCTAATAATTCAGAATCTCTTACGCATTTAGAATCTTATAATTCAGAATCACTTACGCATTTAGAATCTAATAATTCAGAATCACTTACGCATTTAGAATCTAATAATTCAGAATCTCTTACGCATTTAGAATCTTATAATTCAGAATCACTTACGCATTTAGAATCTAATAATTCAGAATCACTTACGCATTTAGAATCTAATAATTCAGAATCTCTTACGCATTTAGAATCTTATAATTCAGAATCACTTACGCATTTAGAATCTAATAATTCAGAATCACTTACGCATGTAGAATCTTATAATTCAGAATCTCTTACGCATTTAGAATCTAATAATTCAGACTCACGCATTTAGAATCTAATAATTCAGAATCTCTTACGCATTTAGAATCTTATAATTCAAAATCTTTTACGCATTTAGAATCTTATAATTCAGAATCACTTACGCATTTAGAATCTTATAATTCAGAATCTTTTACGCATTTAGAATCTTATAATTCAGAATCTGTCTTACGCATTTAGAATCTAATAATTCAGAATCACTTACGCATTTAGAATCTTATAATTCAAAATCTTTTACGCATTTAGAATCTTATAATTCAGAATCTGTCTTACGCATTTAGAATCTTATAATTCAGAATCTCTAACGCATTTAGAATCTAATAATTCAGAATCACTTACGCATTTAGAATCTAATAATTCAGAATCTGTCTGACGCATTTAGAATCTAATAATTCAGAATCACTTACGCATTTAGAATCTAATAATTCAGAATCTCTTACGCATTTAGAATCTTATAATTCAGAATCACTTACGCATTTAGAATCTAATAATTCAGAATCACTTACGCATTTAGAATCTAATAATTCAGAATCACTTACCCATTTAGAATCTAATAATTCAGAATCACTTACGCATTTAGAACCTAATAATTCAGAATCTCTTACGCATTTAGAATCGTATAATTCAGAATCACTTACGCATTTAGAATCTAATAATTCAGAATCACTTACGCATTTAGAATCTTATAATTCAAAATCTTTTACGCATTTAGAATCTTATAATTCAGAATCTGTCTTACGCATTTAGAATCTAATAATTCAGAATCTTTTACGCATTTAGAATCTTATAATTCAGAATCTGTCTTACGTATTTAGAATCTAATAATTCAGAATCACTTACGCATTTAGAATCTAATAATTCAGAATCACTTACGCATTTAGAATCTTATAATTCAGAATCTTTTACGCATTTAGAATCTTATAATTCAGAATCACTTACGCATTTAGAATCTAATAATTCAGAATCACTTACGCATTTAGAATCTTATAATTCAGAATCACTTACGCATTTAGAATCTAATAATTCAGAATCACTTACGCATTCAGAATCTAATAATTCAGAATCTCTTACGCATTTAGAAATATATAATTCAGAATCACTTACGCATTTAGAATCTAATAATTCAGAATCACTTACGCATTTAGAATCTAATAATTCAGAATCACTTACGCATTTAGAATCTTATAATTCAGAATCTCTTACGCATTTAGAATCTAATAATTCAGAATCACTTACGCATTTAGAATCTAATAATTCAGAATCACTTACGCATTTAGAATCTAATAATTCAGAATCACTTACGCATTTAGAATCTAATAATTCAGAATCACTTACGCATTTAGAATCTTATAATTCAGAATCACTTACGCATTTAGAATCTTATAATTCAGAATCACTTACGCATTTAGAATCTTATAATTCAAAATCTTTTACGCATTTAGAATCTTATAATTCAGAATCTGTCTTACGCATTTAGAATCTAATAATTCAGAATCTTTTACGCATTTAGAATCTAATAATTCCGAATCACTTACGCATTTAGAATCTAATAATTCAGAATCACTTACGCATTTAGAATCTAATAATTCAGAATCTCTTGCGCATTTAGAATCGTATAATTCAGAATCACTTACGCATTTAGAATCTAATAATTCAGAATCTTTTACGCATTTAGAATCTAATAATTCAGAATCACTTACGCATTTAGAATCTAATAATTCAGAATCACTTACGCATTTAGAATCTAATAATTCAGAATCTCTTACGCATTTAGAATCGTATAATTCAGAATTACTTACGCATTTAGAATCTAATAATTCAGAATCTCATACGCATTTAGAATCTAATAATTCAGAACCTCTAACGCATTTAGAATCTAATAATTCAGAATGACTTACGCATTTAGAATCTAATAATTCAGAATCACTTACGCATTTAGAATCTTATAATTCAAAATCTTTTACGCATTTAGAATCTTATAATTCAGAATCGGTCTTACGCATTTAGAATCTAATAATTTAGAATCACTTACGTATTTAGAATCTAATAATTCAGAATCTCTTACGCTTTTAGAATCTTATAATTCAGAATCACTTACGCATTTAGAATGTTATAATTCGGAATCACTTACGTATTTAGAATCTAATAATTCAGAATCACTTACGCATTTAGAATCTAATAATTCAGAATCTCTTGCGCATTTAGAATCTTATAATTCAGAATCTCTTACGCATTTAGAATCTAATAATTCAAAATCTTTTACGCATTTAGAATCTAATAATTCAGAATCACTTACGCATTTAGAATCTTATAATTCAGAATCACTTACGTATTTAGAATCTAATAATTCAGAATCACTTACGCATTTAGAATCTAATAATTCAGAATCTCTTACACATTTAGAATCTTATAATTCAGAATCTCTTACGCATTTAGAATCTTATAATTGAAAATCTTTTACGCATTTAAAATCTTATAATTCAGAATCTGTCTTACGCATTTAGAATCTAATAATTCAGAATCTCTAACGCATTTAGAATCTTATAATTCAGAATCACTTACGCATTTAGAATCTAATAATTCAGAATCACTTACGCATTTAGAATCTAATAATTCAGAATCACTTACGCATTTAGAATCTAATAATTCAGAATCACTTACGCATTTAGAATCTTATAATTCAGAATCACTTACGCATTTAGAATCTTAGAATTTAAAATCTTTTACGCATTTAGAATCTTATAATTCAGAATCTGTCTTACGCATTTAGAATCTAATAATTCAGAATCACTTCCGCATTTAGAATCTTATAATTCAGAATCACTTACGCATTTAGAATCTAATAATTCAGAATCACTTACGCATTTAGAATCTAATAATTCAGAATCTCTTACGCATTTAGAATCTTATAATTCAGAATCCCTTACGCATTTAGAATCTAATAATTCAGAATCACTTACGCATTTAGAATCTAATAATTCAGAATCACTTACGCATTTAGAATCTAATAATTCAGAATCTCTTGCGCATTTAGAATCTTATAATTCAGAATCTCTTACGCATTTAGAATCTTATAATTCAAAATCTTTTACGCATTTAGAATCTTATAATTCAGAATCTGTCTTACGCATTTAGAATCTAATAATTCAGAATCTTTTACGCATTTAGAATCTAATAATTCAGAATCACTTACGCATTTAGAATCTAATAATTCAGAATCACTTACGCATTTAGAATCTAATAATTCAGAATCTCTAACGCATTTAGAATCTAATAATTCAGAATCACTTGCGCATTTAAAATCTTATAATTCAAAATCTTTTACGCAGTTAGAATCTTATAATTCAGAATCTGTCTTACGCATTTAGAATCTAATAATTCAGAATCACTTACGCATTTAGAATCTTATAATTCAGAATCACTTACGCATTTAGAATCTTATAATTCAAAATCTTTTACGCAGTTAGAATCTTATAATTCAGAATCTGTCTTACGCATTTAGAATCTAATAATTCAGAATCTTTTACGCATTTAGAATCTAATAATTCAGAATCACTTACGCATTTAGAATCTAATAATTCAGAATCACTTACGCATTTAGAATCGTATAATTCAGAATTACTTACGCATTTAGAATCTAATAATTCAGAATCTCTTACGCATTTAGAATCTAATAATTCAGAATCACTTATGCATTTAGAATCTTATAATTCAGAATCACTTACGCATTTAGAATCTTATAATTCAAAATCTTTTACGCATTTAGAATCTTATAATTCAGAATCTGTCTTACGCATTTAGAATCTAATAATTCAGAATCACTTACGCATTTACAATCTTATAATTCAGAATCACTTACGCATTTAGAATCTTATAATTCAGAATCACTTACGCATTTAGAATCTAATAATTCAGAATCTTTTACGCATTTAGAATCTAATAATTCAGAATCACTTACGCATTTAGAATCTTATAATTCAGAATCACTTACGCATTTAGAATCTAATAATTCAGAATCTTTTACGCATTTAGAATCTTATAATTCAGAATCTATCTTACGCATTTAGAATCTAATAATTCAGAATCTTTTACGCATTTAGAATCTAATAATTCAGAATCACTTACGCATTTAGAATCTAATAATTCAGAATCTCTTGCGCATTTAGAATCTAATAATTCAGAATCTTTTACGCATTTAGAATCTTATAATTCAGAATCTATCTTACGCATTTAGAATCTAATAATTCAGAATCTTTTACGCATTTAGAATCTAATAATTCAGAATCACTTACGCATTTAGAATCTAATAATTCAGAATCTCTTACGCATTTAGAATCTTATAATTCAGAATCACTTACGCATTTAGAATCTTATAATTCAGAATCACTTACGCATTTAGAATCTAATAATTCAGAATCACTTACGCATTTAGAATCTAATAATTCAGAATCTCTTGCGCATTTAGAATCTTATAATTCAGAATCTCTGACGCATTTTGAATCTTATAATTCAAAATCTTTTACGCATTTAGAATCTTATAATTCAGAATCTGTCTTACGCATTTAGAATCTAATAATTCAGAATCTTTTACGCATTTAGAATCTAATAATTCAGAATCACTTACGCATTTAGAATCTAATAATTCAGAATCACTTACGCATTTAGAATCTTATAATTCAGAATCACTTACGCATTTAGAATCTAATAATTCAGAATTACTTACGCATTTAGAATCTAATAATTCAGAATCTCTTGCGCATTTAGAATCTTATAATTCAGAATCTCTTACGCATTTAGAATCTAATAATTCAAAATCTTTTACGCATTTAGAATCTAATAATTCAGAATCACTTACGCATTTAGAATCTTATAATTCAGAATCACTTACGTATTTAGAATCTAATAATTCAGAATCACTTACGCATTTAGAATCTAATAATTCAGAATCTCTTGCGCATTTAGAATCTTATAATTCAGAATCTCTTACGCGTTTAGAATCTTATAATTCAAAATCTTTTACGCATTTAGAATCTTATAATTCAGAATCTGTCTTACGCATTTAGAATCTAATAATTCAGAATCTTTTACGCATTTAGAATCTAATAATTCAGAATCACTTACGCATTTAGAATCTAATAATTCAGAATCACTTACGCATTTAGAATCTTATAATTCAAAATCTTTTACGCAGTTAGAATCTTATAATTCAGAATCTGTCTTACGCATTTAGAATCTAATAATTCAGAATCTTTTACGCATTTAGAATCTAATAATTCAGAATCACTTACGCATTTAGAATCTAATAATTCAGAATCACTTACGCATTTAGAATCGTATAATTCAGAATTACTTACGCATTTAGAATCTAATAATTCAGAATATCTTAAGCATTTAGAATCTAATAATTCAGAATCACTTATGCATTTAGAATCGTATAATTCAGAATCACTTACGCATTTAGAATCTAATAATTCAGAATCACTTACGCATTTAGAATCTAATAATTCAGAATCTTTTACGCATTTAGAATCTAATAATTCAGAATCACTTACGCATTTAGAATCTAATAATTCAGAATCACTTACGCATTTAGAATCTAATAATTCAGAATCACTTACGCATTTAGAATCTAATAATTCAGAATCACTTACGCATTTAGAATCTAATAATTCAGAATCTCTAACGCATTTAGAATCTAATAATTCAGAATCACTTATGCATTTAGAATCTTATAATTCAGAATCACTTACGCATTTAGAATCTTATAATTCAAAATCTTTTACGCATTTAGAATCTTATAATTCAGAATCTTTTACGCATTTAGAATCTAATAATTCAGAATCTTTTACGCATTTAGAATCTAATAATTCAGAATCACTTACGCATTTAGAATCTAATAATTCAGAATCTCTAACGCATTTAGAATCTAATAATTCAGAATCACTTATGCATTTAGAATCTTATAATTCAGAATCACTTACGCATTTAGAATCTTATAATTCAAAATCTTTTACGCATTTAGAATCTTATAATTCGGAATCTGTCTTACGCATTTAGAATCTAATAATTCAGAATTACTTACGCATTTACAATCTTATAATTCAGAATCACTTACGCATTTAGAATCTTATAATTCAGAATCACTTACGCATTTAGAATCTAATAATTCAGAATCTTTTACGCATTTAGAATCTAATAATTCAGAATCACTTACGCATTTAGAATCTAATAATTAAGAATCACTTACGCATTTAGAATCTAATAATTCAGAATCTCTAACGCATTTAGAATCTAATAATTCAGAATCTTTTACGCATTTAGAATCTTATAATTCAGAATCTATCTTACGCATTTAGAATCTAATAATTCAGAATCTTTTACGCATTTAGAATCTAATAATTCAGAATCACTTACGCATTTAGAATCTTATAATTCAAAATCTTTTACGCATTTAGAATCTAATAATTCAGAATCTTTTACGCATTTAGAATCTAATAATTCAGAATCACTTACGCATTTAGAATCTAATAATTCAGAATCACTTACGCATTTAGAATCTAATAATTCAGAATCACTTACGCATTTAGAATCTAATAATTCAGAATCACTTACGCATTTAGAATCTAATAATTCAGAATCTGTCTGACGCATTTAGAATCTAATAATTCAGAATCTCTTACGCATTTAGAATCTTATAATTCAGAATCTGTCTTACGTATTTAGAATCTAATAATTCAGAATCACTTACGCATTTAGAATCTAATAATTCAGAATCACTTACGCATTTAGAATCTTATAATTCAGAATCTGTCTTACGTATTTAAAATCTAATAATTCAGAATCTTTTACGCATTTAGAATCGTATAATTCAGAATTTATCTTACGCATTTAGAATCTTATTCAGCGCCTATCTTACACATTTATTCGTACTTGGATTAAATATTACTGTCACATGTTGTCTGGCTCTTCTATTACGTATTCTCGACAAAATCCAAAAAAGAATATACAATGTTATAGTTTCTGATCTGACGTCTCAGCTTCAGTCACTATTTCATTGCAGTAATATAGCTTTCATTTATCTTTTCATAGTAATTGTTCCGATTAAATTTACTCTTTGATACTTTGCCTTTATGAATTCAAGCGCAGTATTAAACCAAGTTCAAATTCCAGTCGAATTCGACCCGTTCACTTTCGCGCAAATACTCCTGGAAAAGGTATTAATCCGCCGCTTCTCTCTCCAGCTATGTGTTAAATTACAGAACAGATTGGGTTCTGTAGCCTTGATTGGTAGCCAGTCTACCGCTGAAAATAATGGCAACCTACTGCGGGATAATCTGCCTAGTGAGTCATGTCTCTTTCGAGACATGATCGCCCAAGCGTGTATCACGTATGGCAGGTAACTGATTAGATTGACGCAAGGTTTAATATTTTTACATTTGAAATGTGTAGATGTAACCGTAAGTTTTATGTTAACAGTTTCTTTTTTCACACTTCGTACTTGTAAAACTCTCTTTCGGCTTCTTGCCTTCCAGTTTTGTTTGATCTTCGAAAATTCTAATGCATTGTAAATTCTTAAGTTTTATTGTATTTTCTCATATTATCTCACACTCGGTAACTCTCTTGTGTATTAACCATTTGGGTTTCTCTGTTGAATATTTATGAAATCTTAATCATGTAATTCCCACGTCATCTAATATCTTCTTTCGTTCAAGTCTCTCACATTCATAAAAGATTAGTCGTTTAAACGAATTTAACGAACAAATTATTTAAGCAAAATACAAGCAATCAACAATATATGAGAAAATTCAAATATAACATTTCACCATTTTTTTAACTGTAACCCCCTACCGTGAGTGGCTCTCGAGACTTGTACAGAGTAAACTTTAGTATAAAAATAGTTAATTTATATTCATTTCTTTTGAATCGATATGTGTCTTTGTTTCTTGCTATAAATAGAAAAAGAACATGAATAGAAATGTCATTAAAATTGACGAATTATTCAAATTTTCAAAGCAAGCAGGCCCTCCCCACTTGGAAAAGTAGCGCGACAAAATCTTCCTAAACCCCGTCCTTCTACCTAAGCCCATGCGAATATCTTCATTATCGTCGTCTTTGCTCTTTACCCTTCTCAACTTTTCATATCACACACCTTGTTCAGCATTACTGCTTTGTTGCACGTAATCCTCTACAAACGGTGGCGCTAGAACCTTATACTGAGTTAAATTATATTGCATAAATTAGTATTAAGTATATTGGTTGAATATTAAAAAAAAACACATGTCTCAAAGCCATTTAACTGGTTGTTTAGGGATTACTAGCAGTACAAGTAAAGCTAACTTAACTTTTAAATGAAGTTGAAGCTTAGGTAATTAAGGAGGAATTTCTTTTATTTATTTGCAAATAATTATGATATAATTCTATGAAAAGGATGTGACTGCGATTAAAAACCGCTTTCGACTGTTCTTAAGTCATTATTATTATTATTATCATTATGTCATTTTCATCATAATTTCAATTTCTGCTATGGTCGCACTACCTACCAATTTTGCGGAAAGACCTAAGGCAGTGTTGTTATATCTACATTTCATTTTTTTTCTGTCCCCCATAACATCACTAGCGTTACATGGACAAAGTTCTTTTCAGTGAGTCGGCTGTAATTATCAAGACAAATTTTTGTATATCTGTTAAGCTGGGGTCTTCAAGGATTCTTTCAAAGTGTTGTATTGTTCCTCCTTTGATCATTCTAAGCGCACTTACTATTACTATTAATATTATTATTTTCAATTTCCACATTTTTTTCTATTTCAATTTCCAGGTCTTTATATTTTGATAGTTTTTCAAATTCCTTGGTTGCTATGTTACACTTCGCTGGACAAGCCATATTAATTAGTAGGCAAGTTTTTTCTTTTTGGTTTTTAACAATAATGTCCCGCCTATTTGCTTCAATTTTCCTATCTATGTAGATGGTGTAATTTAATAGCATGGTGACATCTTCTATTTCTGTAATGGGTGCTGGGAGATGTTTATACCAGTGTTTGTATACATATTTTCCAAAATGTTTGAACATTGTCCAGTGTAAATATTGCCCAGTTCTTCTTCTTCTTCTTCTTCTTCTTCTTCTTCTTCTTCTTCTTCTTCTTCTTCTTCTTATTATTATGTCATTTTTCATCAAATTTAGATTTCTGCATTGGTCTCACTACCAACCAAGTCTGCGGGGAGACCTAAGGCAGGTAGTGGCGTGTTGTTATGACTCCATTTCATGTTTTTCTATCCTCCCTATCGTCCCCAGCATTACATAGATAACGTTTTCCTTAGTGTGTGGGCTGTACTTAATAATACAATTTTTTGTATATCTCTTAAGCTGGGGTTTCCAGGGATTCTTTCAATGTGTTGTTTTGTTCCATTTTTTATCATTCCAAGTGCACCTACTATCACTGGCACAACTCTTGTTTTCAATTTCCACATTTTTATTATTATTATATTTTTTGCTATTATAGTGTCTTTTACCATTAGCTAAAATATCTTAGCAATATTTTACCAGAAGACGGAAAATGCGATACTGAAATCCTAAGGTGCATTTGAATATCGAAAGGTACCTTCCAAATCTAAGCAAAATATTAAGAAAGAGAAAAAAAATCGCTAAAAACAAAGAAAAGCGTAATGAAGTGTTACGTAATATTAGTCCTCATATATGGCAGTAAAGTGAATGCTGAACGATATCCACACAGATGGAGAAGATATTGTAGCACCAGAAATGTGGTTCTACAGAAGGATGCTGAGAATATCGTAAACCGAACATATGATCGACGAATAATTTTTAAAGGAAATGAAAACAAAAAGAATACTTATACTTAACGTCAGGAAGAGAGTTGAAAGTCCTAGGATACATAACGAGGAAAGGGGGCTTGTAAAATTTGATGCTCACAGGACATATTAAGAGCAAGTGGGATAGAAGAAAACAAATGAACATCTCATTAGAGAGCTTGAGTAAATGGGTGGTGGATTAAGGTGTAGGAGAAATAAAAAAAAAACGAGAAAATTGGGTGTTTCAACCTGATGTGGACAAAAGTCCACATCAGGTTGAAACACCCAATACCCGTATGATCACCGAAGTTAAGGAATGTCGAGCATAGTCAGTATCTAGATGGGTAACCGCTTGTAAGCCTGGATGTGCGGGTAGTGTAATGGATAATGGTTCAGAATTATTAATCAGGGAGTTGAATTCCAGTTCCATTTGGGGTCATTATATTCACTTACGCGTAACTTGGAAAAGGTATGAGCAAACCTCTCCCCAACTATAGATTAATTAGTCAGACTTATATCACTAAATCATCATCTTCCCACTAAAAACCTTTAGAATCTAAAAATATTTTCTGACTGCGAGAGTTTGATAAACCGTGGAAAACAACTCAATGAGCTACAATGAACAGAAAATCGTGGAGAGCCATGATCTTCAATGTCCTGAAAAAAAAGAGAAAAAAAGACTGATGGTACTAGTACTATTTAAACTATGACTGCCACCTTTATTGTTAATACTATTAGTATTATTATTACTAGTAGTAGTACTAATAGCAACACAAATCATTTGTGAAAGAGGAACGGTAGCGGAGAGGGGAAAGTAGGTCCCAGGTCTTATGAGCTGAAGTGTACACAGGTACGTGGGGTAGGACAAGGCAGTCGAGATCGTCGGGCGAGAAGAGCAGCTGTCTTCTTTCGCTTACCAGAGCCGCTTACGTCATCGGCTAATGTTTCAAAACTGCTATTTGCGCGAGCTTGTCCTCAAAATCTTGATTGGGACTTTATAAACAACAATCGATTGCGAAGAAAAAGGCGGATGGGTATTAGATGGAGAAGAAGAAGAAGAAGAAGAAGAAGAAGAAGATAAAAAACAAATAATCAGGCGTTGATAGGAGAAGGAAAAAAAAGGTTTAATTCTTGAAATGTGACGATGGAAAAAGAAACAGTTGAGGAAAGGGAAAAGAAAAAATGAAGAAGAGAATCCAGGGCTGTGAAGAACGTGAAAGAAACAGAATTTGGCTTTAAAAGATGATGAAAAAAAAGAAAAAAAGAGAAAACGTATTTAAAAGAGAAGGGAAAAAAAAATTAAGTGTTTACACGGGAAGGACAAAAGAAAAATATTAAAAAGGATAAAGGAAACACTTCAGAAAAAAAGAAAAAAGAAAAATCATTTGTTAAATGGAGAAAAGAAAAGAAATAAAGAGAAACATGTGATAAAAGAAATAGAAAAATAAAGAAAATCAGGCATTGAAAGTGGAAGGAAAAAAGAATCTGGTGTTGAAAGAGAGAAGAAAAATAAAAAGAATCAGAACAGAAAAGAGAAAAAACAGAATGAAGCATTGTAAGAAGAAAAACGAAAGAAATAAAGTCTTAAAAGGAGAATGAAAAAAAAAAGAGAACAACACGTTTAAATGAAAAGAAAAAGCTAAGAGAATAAAGCATTGAAAAGGGAAGAAAAAAGAGATAGAATGCGGGGTTGAAAGTAGAAAGGTAAAGAAAGAGAATAAGGCGTTGAAAAGAGAAGGAAAAAGGAGACTGTGACGTTGAAAGGAGAAAGAAAAAATAAAGAGAATGAGACGTTGCAAGGAGAAAGAAAAAGAAAAACAATCAGGCGTTTAAAAGAGAAAGAAAAAGTAGAGAATAAAGCGTAGAGATGAGAAGGAAAAAAAGAAAGAGAATGAGGTGTTGAAAGAAGAAGAAAAATGAAAGACAATAGGGCGTTGGAAAAGGAAGGAAAAAGAAGGAGTATGAAGTGTTGAAATAAGAATGATAAAAGAGAATGAGGTGTTGAAAAGACAAGAAAAATGAAATAGAATGAAACGTTAAAAAAAGAAAAGTAAAGAATAAGGTATTTAAAAGAGAAAGAAAAAAGAAAGATTATGTGGCGTGAAGAGGAGAAAGAAAAGATGCGAATGAAGTGATGAAAAGAGAAGGAAAAAAAGAGTATGAAGCGTGGAAAGAAGGAAATAGAAAGAGAATGAAGCGTTGAAAGGAAAAGAAAAATGAGAATGAGGTGCTAAAAAAAGAAGAAAAAGCAGGGAATGACGCATTGAAAAGAGAAAGAAAAACAAAAAAGTATGAGGAGAGGAGAGAAGAAGAAAAGAAAGAGAACGAGGCACTGAAAAGAGAAGGTAAAAAAGAATAAAGCGTTAAAAAGAGAAGGAAAATAAAGAGTATAAGGCGTGGAGAGGAGAAGGAAAAAGAAAGAGAGTGGTGTGTTGAAAAATGAAGAAAAAAGAAAGAGAATAAGGCGTCAAAAAGAGAGATAAAATGTAAGAGAATGGGATATTGAAAAAGAAAGAAAAAGGAGTATGAGGCCTCGAGAGTAGAAGGAAAAAGAAATTGAACGAGGCGTTGAAAAGAGAAGGTAAAAGGAAGAGAATGAGTTATTGAAAAGATAAGGAAAAAGAAAGAGTACGAGGCGAGAAAAAAGAAGTAAAAGAGAAGAGCATTAGGTATTGAAGGAAAAAGAAAAAGAAAAAGAAAAAGAATGAAGCGTTGAAAAGTTAATGAAAAAAGAAAAGAATGAGGCACTGAAAAGAGAAAGAAAAAGAAAGAGTATGAGGCGTTGAGAAGAAAAAGAAAATGAAAGATAATGAGGCGTTGAAAAGAAATGAAAAAAAAAAGATCTAGGCGTCGAAAGAAGAAGGAAAATGAAAGAGAATCAGGCGTTCACATAAGTTGAAAAAAAGAGAATGACGTGTTGAAAGGAGAAATGCAAAGAAAAAGAATAAGGCGCTGAAACGAGAGAGGAAAACAATACGAATTATGCGTTTAAAGTGACGTAAGCGAAAAAGAATGAAGTATGGAAAATAGAAGGTGAAGGGAAGAGAATGTAGCGCTGAAAAATGAAGAAAAAACGATTGAGAAATACTCACTGAAAAGAAAAGGAAAAAAGAAAGAATGAGGGGTTGAAATGAGAAAAAAAAACAAGAAAAAGAATGAGAATCATGCGTTAAAAGGTGAAATAAAAGAAAGAGAATTAGGCGTTGAAAAGTGAAAGAAAGTGAATGCAGCGTTGAAAAGAGAAGAAAAAAGAAAGAGAATGAAGCGCTGAAAAATGAAGAAAAAAAGAATGAGAAATACTCACTGAAAAGAAAAGGAAAAAAAGAATAAGGGTTAAAATTAGAAAAATATCTATCGTTGAAATGAGAAGGAAAAAGAATGAGAATCATGCGTTAAAAGGTGAAATAAAAGAAAGAGCATTAAGTGTTGAAAAGTGAAAGAGAGAAAGTAAATTGGCGTTGAAAGAGAAGGAAAAAGAAAGAGAATGAATCGTTGAAAAGAGAAAAAAAGAGAGAGATTGAGAAATAAAAAAGAGAACTAAAAAGAAAGAGAACTAAGCATTGAATAGAGAAAGAAAGAGAAAAAGAAAGGAGAAATAAAGAGAAGGAAAAAGCATTGAATGCATAGTAATGAGAAGAAAAAAGAAAGAGAATCAAGCAGTGAAAGCAGAAAAGAAGAAAGAAAATGATGTGTTGAAAAGAAAAGGGAAATGAATGAGAATAAGACGTTGAAAAGAAAAGTAAGAGAAAGAGAATCATGCGTTCAATGGAGAAAGAAAAAGGAAGAGAATGAGGCGTTGAAAGGAGAAGGAAAAATAAAAGAAAACCAGGTATTGAAAAGTAAAGGAGAAAGAAAAAGAATGTGGCGGTAAAAAGAGAAGTTAAAAGAAAGACAATCATGTGCTGGAAGGAGAAATATTAAAAAAGACAAATAGGCGTTAAATAAAGAAGGAAAAAGAATGAAAATTATTCTTTAGAAGAAGAAATAATAAAAGAAAACAGAAACATTGAAAAGAGAAGGAAAAAAGAGAACGAGGCGTTGAAAGAAAAAGAATGAGAATCATGAGTTAAAATGAAAAAGCAACAAAAGAGAATCTGGCGTTGATAGGTGAAGGAAAAAAAAAGAACAGGCAGTGAATTGAGACGATAATGCAAGAGAATCAGTCGTTGAAAAAGAAAAAAAAAGAAGAAAACCAGGCTTTGAAAAGCAAAAAAAAAAAGGAAAAAAGAAAGGGTATCAGTCGTTGAAATGTGATAGAAAAGAAAGAGAATCACGTGAAGAAAGTAGAAGTAAAACAAAAAGAGAATCAGACGTTGAAAGAAGGAAAAAGAAAGAGAATGAGGCGTTGAATGGTGAAAGGATTAGGAAGAGAATGAGCCGTTGAAAAGAGAAGGAAAAAAGAAAGAAAATCAGGCGTTGAAAAGTGAAGTAGAAAGTGAAGGAGTGTGGCATTGTAAAGTGAAGGAAAAAGACAAAGAGGCGTTGAAAAAAGAAAAAAAAAGAAGGAAGAGAATCATGTGTCGAAAGGAGAAATATAAAGAAAGAGAACTAGGTGTTAAATAAAGAACGAGAAAGAATGAAAATCATTCGTTATGAGAAGAAGTAATAAAAGAGAATAAGGCATTGAAAAGAGAAGGGAAAAGAAAGAACGAGGCGTTGAAAGAAGAAAAATGACAATTATGCGTTAAAATGAGAATCTTGTGTTGATAGGAGAAGGAAAAAAAGAGAATGAGGCGTTGAATGGAGAAGGGAATAGGAAGAGAATGAATCGTTGAAAGGAGAAGGAAAATAGAAAAAATCAGGCGTTGAAAAGTGAAGTAGAGAGTGAAGGAAAAAAGAAAGAAAATCAGGCATTGAAAAGTGAAGTAGAAAGTGAAGGAAAAAAGAAAGAAAATCAAGCGTTGAAAAGTGAAGTAGAAAGTGAAGGAAAAAGACAAAGAGGCGTTAAAAAGAGAAAGAAGAAAGAGATTCATGTGTTGAAAAGAGAAATATAAAGAAAGAGAAGTAGGTTTTAAATAAAGAATGAGAAAGAATGAAAATCATTCATTATAAGAAGTAATAAAAGAGAATGAAAAAGAAATAACGAATCGGTGAAATAAGAAGAATGAGAATCTAGCGTTGATAGGAGAAGGAAAAAGAAATAGAACGAGGCGTTGAAAAGAGAATGATACAAAATAAAAATCATTCGTTATAAGAAAGAAAAAGAATGAGAACCATGCTTCAAAAGTCGATGTAAAGAAAAATAATGAAGCATTGGAAAGAGAAAAATAAAAGAAGAAATAGAATCAAGCCGTGAAAATAGATGAAAAAGGATTAGAATGAAAGGCGAAGGAAAGAAAAAAGAATGAGGAGTTGAAAGTTGATGGGGTGTGTGGAGAACGGGAATCAAGTGTTGAATTCAGCAAAATAAATAAAAATTATCAGGTATTGAGAGGAATAGGAAAAAAGAAAGAAAATCAGGCGTGGAAAAATCAAGACTTAAAAGTCTCCAAGGAGAGAGAGAGAGAGAGAGAGAGAGAGAGAGAGAGAGAGAGAGAGTACAAAAAACACCCAAAAAACAAAAGGAAAATGAAAAACGCATAAAATGAGAACAAGAAAAAAAAAACACTATTTACATTATTTGAACTATTGTCCTCATCTTTGTTGGCCGTTGTACGTTCCGGCCTTCTTCAGGTGCTAGGAATTTCGAACCGAACCATTTATTACAATCACTAGTGTATATTCTCATTCCTTGCGTAGAGCCTCTTTTGGTAGTCATGAGTTATCTCCCTCTAACCGTCTAAGCTACTTGTTCACCACTGCTGTAGCCTGCTATTGAAGTCAAAACTCTTTGGGTAAATCACTGGAACTAACCATGTTTATATTCACTGGGCCATGTGTCCTTAGTGGTAAACAAGTAACTTAGTGAGTCCGGTTAGAGGGAGATAACTGATGACTACCAAAAGAGCCTTTACTCGAGCAATGAGAATGACATACCCTAGTGACCAGAATAAAGGGTTTGGTTCGAAATTCTTAGCACCTGAAGAAGGCTGGAGCATACAACGACCGAAACGTCGTATAAATGGCAACAAAGATGAGGACAATAGTCCGAATAATGTAAATACTGTAAATACTGCCTAATCTCAGAAATATATAGATAAGAAGATTGTAAATGTAAGCGAGAAAATGACGGAGAAGAAAATCAGTAGGGATGTCATGGGAGGAAGAAAGAAATATTTCATAAGGAGAGGAGAGAAAGGAAAGGGAAGAGGAAAGAAATTAGTTCAGATAGATCTTTTTTTCTTTTCTTTTTTTTAATAATTTCACCCCAAGCAAGGCATTCCACTGCCACTATTGCGCAAGGGGTTATATAGGGGAAGGTAAAGAGAAAGAGTGGTTAGATATAGGAAATGTCGGAAGGAGGGTGATAGGTGGGTAAGTATACCGAGGCTGAGGGTTGGGTAGATGGGAAGAGTGTATGAGAGAATAGATGCGAGTTGGTGTGTTAGGAGGTGTCTATTGACCTTACATTTAAACTCCTGGAGATTGCAGTTGTTGGGGAAGCAATCATGTGGAAGGGAATTCCACTGTCGGGAAGTGCGAGGAAAGAAGCTGTTAGAGTAGAAATTACGGTTACATTTTATCGGTTTCACTGTAAAAGGGTGGGACCTAGTTGCTAATCATCTGTAGTAAGATTTTTTTGTTGTTTTGTTTTTATGGCATATCAACCTCGGCGGGTCATTTATTGCCAACTAAATTTTATTTATTCATTGCTGGTAATTCCTTTTTCTTTCAACAACTTATTATTGTTTTTTATATAAGTTTTGTGTCTAGTAATATTTTTTTCTTTTCAAGTATCAAGATTCATTGGGATTTGTTTTTTAAGGGCAGGGTCTCCAAGTTTTACTCTGTTATTTAACCCCTAACTGGAGGGAAGGGACGGATTAATACCTTTCCCAAGGGTACCAGTGCTTGAGTGAATGCAGGGTATTCAACTGGAATTCGTACTCAGCTCATCGATTTCTCTTTCCGAGCCGATATCCACTGCAACACAATGCACATCCGTCACTAAACGCTTACAGCACCTGGTATTCCCAAGCGGTCACCCATCTAAGTACTGACCAGGCTTAACGTTGTCTTAACTTCGGTGATCGAGCGAGAAGCGGTGTATTTAACGTGATATGGACGTAAGCCCTGTCGCAAGAGGATTAGCGGTATGATTAGATCAAAGCGAGAAAGAAGAATCAGTCAGTAAAGTGCCATACGTGATACACGATTGGGCGATCATGTCTCGAAAGAGACATGACTGACTGGGCAGAAGATTATCCCGCAGTAGGTTGCCATTACTTTCTGCGGTAGACTGGTTGCCGACCAATCTGTCCTGTTATCCATAACTGGAAGGAAGAGACGGATTAATACCTTTCCCAAGGGTATTTGCGCGTAAGTGAATGCAATGAATTCAGCTGGAGTTCGAACTCGGCTCCCCGATTTCTCGTTCCGAGCCGATATCCACTGGACCACAACACACAAGAAGAATGCAATGAAAAAAAGAAAAGATGGGAAGGAAAATCGCGAGTAAAAACGCGAAGGAGGACACTAAATAAAAAAAAGGAGGGAAAATAACGAGAGAATGAATGAAATAAGGGCTGTGACAGGCCCCTTCGGCGGCGCGTTCTTCCTCTTCATGTCCCATACCCCTCTTCAGGACGTAAGCGATCATGGACTTCCACTTGGTCCTGTCTCTTGTTGCTCGCAATATTCTTCCCCTTCGTATCTCTCCCAAACCACGCTCTGTCAGCCATTTGCTGAAACCTATCAAATATGTCCCGCGCTGCTTTCCTCTGTGTCTCTTTCCTTCTATCCGTCTTGTGAGTATTAAATTCTCCAGACCCTTCTTCCTCATTACGTGTCCTAGAAACCTCAGCTGTGTCTTCCTGATGTTAAGTATAACTTTTCTTCTCGTTTGCATCCTCTCCAGCATCTCATCGTTGCTCACGTACTCAGTCCATGGTATCCTCAGTATCCTTCTATAAAACTACATTTCTGTTGCGTCAAGTCTCTCCTACATCCTTGAGGAGATCGTCCAACATTCACTACCATACAGAAAGACAGGGGCACCTCGAAGTGGTGTAATGATTAACAAGATTGTCCCGCTAGAATTATTACAATGGAGTAATGAGTTTGATCCTCACTGGGTGTCCCATACTTTTGGCCTTTTGCCACATCTAAGTTGCGTTTAGAAAATAACCATACCACATAGCAATCCAGCAAATCTATTCCAACTAAATAATAAAATTATATTGTAAATAAAATATCAGAGTTCAAGCTGTTGTATCGCCGAGGTAGATACGATGCACAAGGAATGTGTGCTGCGGTATTATTCAGCACAATATCCGGTGATAAACAGATAAACATAGAACAGTACAATAGCTACACTAACAGACAAGACAGAACAACACAGAGAAGAGGGGGTTTAGATCGCAATAGTCACCGAATCAATCCGAATATTATTCGAATATTACTATTCTTTACTTAAACAGACCATTTCAGTTATTGGGCTATTCCATCATTGAGAGTGCTGCAGGGGTGTCAGTCACTTTACAATACAGGCAGAGACATTGGAAGTATAAAGTTGAAGCAGTCTTTAGAAGGAGCCAGAAATCCAATCTTAAACAGGAAAGATGGGATAAAATTCCTGTTCAAAATACAGAAGCGGGTTGTGAACTGATAGGCAGACTGCTTTTTCTTATTGGCTCTAAAGCTAAGTCAAATTGTCATAACTTCAGCTCAAAGCTGAAGATTTGACAATTTATTGCACTGTTCTTCGACTTCTTGTTTATCAGGATGATGCTATTGGCATGGGTGAATATCCATTGTTTAGGAATTTTGGTGGTTAGGCAGACAAGATTATTTCCCTGTATAAACTCTCCCGAGAAAAAAAGATCTCATGTCTGTTACGCGATGCATGTTATGCATATTTGTGTACGCCACTGGCACCAACCTGAGTATTTATATGCCCACCAATAGCCAACTAGTTATGGTTTAAGACTGACAAAAGAAGAGGGACATTAACTGAAATGTATCACCTTTTCTTCGTCGCTAGTATTTAAGGTTGAAGCAGGAGATGATGGTCGTTATAAGATTGTCATTGAAGCTAGCTATGATGATTCTGGGTTTCATTCCTTCAGTGTTCATGAGCGTAACATGTTAACACCGCCAATGTGGAATTTTTCTAAACCAAGACTGAGATGAAGACCCAGTCTCACATAACACAGTAATGTTTGAGTTTGCCATCAGGATGAAAATAACGGTGTTTCTGAATATAGATGGAATTGATATTCCGTTCATTGTCAAATTTGACGAGTTCAGGCAATTGAAATTAACGTAGTTTTGTATTTTTTTGCATGTAAGAAGTTTTCTTTCGTAACCCCGAAGCTGATTTCTCTAACACCGACTCAAGTTCGGGCAATAGTAGAACTCACCCTCTTTATAACCCTGCGTGATCGGTGATGTGGAATGGATTTCTGGTATTTGTGGTACTCATATTTATCTTCCAATGGCCTTGTACTCATCTACGGTTCTTCATTCCTAAAAAGGATAGCGAGCCCAGATTACTGATGGTTTTCTTGGATCATGTTCACTGACACATGTATTACGCTCTGCAAAGGTAGTGTAAAAATCAACATAGTTTATCATGTAATGCCATTTACACCTGACTGCCCTCCTGTATTCCAGTGGCAGTTGATTCAAACGGTTTACTATTGGTTTCATTAAGGTTCCTTTCATGGCACACGCAAATATCTACAAGAAAAGACTGTCAATACTTTTGAGATGAAGTAGTATTTACGTTATTTACACTTTTCGGACTGTTGTCCTTGTCTTAATTGCCATATTTACGACGCTTTGGCCGTTGTATGCTCCGGTCTTCTTCAGTTGCTAGAAATTTTTAACCGAACTTTTTATTTCGATCGCTGAGATATATCATTCTCATTCTGTGTGTGATGTTACTTCCGAATTGTATGTAGTTATCTCTCTTTAACTCAACTCTTTAAGTTATTTTTCACCAATACTCTAGCCAGGTATTGAACTCGCAACTTCTTAGGTCAAGTCACGAGAACGAATCCACTGGGCCATATATCGTTGGTTAGATTCAGTGACTTGACCCAAAGAGTTGTGAGTTACAGCAGTGGTGTAAGTAAGTTAAAGGGAGATAACTGCATGGCATAAGGAAGTGGCATTGCACAAGGAATGAGAATGATATACTCCAGTGATCGAAATAAAGCGTTCGGTTCAAAATTCCTAGCACATGAAGAAGGCCGGAGCGTACAACGGCCGAAATGTCGATAACATACCAATGAAAATGAGGACAACACTCCGGACAGTGTACATAAAGAAAATATTGTCTAGCTCAGTGGACCATAGGGATTTGGCCCGTGCAACACCGGGTATAACAGCTAGTAGACAATAATGAAAATGTTTAAACACGAAAATAAAAACAAGAACATTAAGAACAATGCGTATGAAAAACAAGATCACGAAATTAAAAATTGCAGCGATATATAAAAATGCCGGTTAATTAAAGATCAGAACAAAAAAATTAATTAAATGTTATCTATATCGTCCGTTCTCCATATTATCGACGCCTATCTACCGTGCATCTAATCAGTTCATCATATTTCTTTATTGATTTTCGCAAAAATGTCATTTAAAGCATTGAAATCAAAATAAAATATTGCATAAAACACACACAATGACATTTGATATTTCGAGAGAAGCTTGCTCCATAAAACATTGCATAAAACACAATGGAATTTGATATTCGAGTGTAGGCTGCTTTATAAAATATTGCATAAGACGCACACAATGGCATTTGGCATTTCTAGTGTAGGCTTACTTTATAAAACACTGCATAAACACACAAAGTGGCATTTGATATTTCGAGTGAAAATTGCTTTATAAAACATTGCTTAAAACACACAATAGCATTTGATAGTTCGAGTGTATGTTGCTTTGAGAAATATTGCCTGAAACACACGCAATGACATTTGATATTTCGAAAGAAAATTGCTTAATAAAACATTGCTTAAAACACACATAATGGCACTTGATAATTCGAGTGTATGTTGCTTTGAAAAATATTGCCTAAAACACAGGCAATGATATTTGATATTTCGAGTGCAAATTGCTTTAAAAAACATTGCTTAAAAAAACGCAATGGCATTTGATATTTCGAGTGTATGTTGCTTTGTAAAATTACCTAAAACTCACACAATGACATTTGATATTTCGAGTTTAAAAATGCTGTATAAAATACTGCATAAAACACATGCAATGGCATTTGGTATTTCCAATGTAAATTGCTTTGTAAAATATTGCACAAAACACACGATGACACTTGATATTTCGAGTGAAAATTACTTTATAAAACATTGCTTAAAACACACAATGGAATTTGATAGTTCGAGTGTATGTTGCTTTGAAAAATATTGCCTAAAACACAGGCAATGATATTTGATATTTCAAGTGCAAATAGCTTTATAAAACATTGCTTAAAAACACGTAATGGTATTTGATATTTCGAGTGTATGTTGCTTTGTAAAATTGCTTAAAATATTGCATGAATCACACACAATGACATCTTGATATATTGTATCGCGGAGGTGGCAGTACGATACCAGATGATGTGTGCTGAAATATCTACAGCACAATATCCGTGCTAATGGATATTAAGTACAAACAAGACAAACACAGATAAGACAATACAACAATAATCAGAAAGAGTGAAGAGATTAAGTTCTGAGAGACACAGAGAGCACAGTCCGATAATAATCACCAATGAAACTTCGAATTCTTAACTGCTATTAAGCTTTATTTATATAGCTATTTCAGACCACCGACCATCTTTGAGAGCACTAGAGGGGTGTCAGCTGCTCTACAACACATTTAATATTTCGAGAAAAATTTGCTCCTCAAAACATTGCATAGAACACGCACAATTTCATTTGATATATTGAGTGTAGGCTGCTTTATAAAACATTGCATAAAACATTAGTAGTTAATATTTCGAGTTTAGGCTGCTTCATAAAACATTGCATGAAAAAGATGCAACGCCATTTTATATTTAGAGAATAATTTGAATAATTGAAAAATGCATAAAGCAGAGGCAATAACCCCTGCCTTATTATAAGTCTGATCGGTTTGATAAGATCCAATTGACAGCTGACCAAAAAATAACATACAATCGGTTGTTAACTCGAGCAAAGAATGACGTTTTAATTTTTAACACCTCCAGAACGAAACCGCTTCCTTTTAATCGTCTGAGGGAACCATGTTCGCCTTACATGAGCATGGCTGATGCTAACCTCCACGAGAGTGATTCATTGTGCTCTCTCGGTTTAATGTATTCCATGACAAAAAGTGAACAGATTATATTGAATCAATTGTTAGGTCTGCTGTGTCGTTCTAAACACTTTTTTCTTGCAAGAATCTATTCTAAACATTTGTAAGTTTACCATTTATCTACCAAGTAAATATATGTCATATCCAGTCTGGTGCTTCTAAATTAATTTAGAGATTCTTGATAAAATAAGAATAATGGGCAATGTTATTAGTCTTGTTCTTGCATATCGACTTTGTATCGATTTGTACTGTGCCCTTTCTATACGTATTTTCATGGCAATTATTCTGATAGAGTCTATGAATTTATCCGTTCTACTAGATTGGTGGCAAGATGTCATTATTTTACAGTTAAAATGGATAGAGGTAAGCGTAAGTTCTATGCTAACAATTTCTTCTCTCGCACTTCTCACTTGTAAGACTCTCTTCCGACTTCTTGCTTTCTAGTCAACTTTGGTCTTCAAAAATTTAAATGCAATGTCAATCGTCAGCTTCTGTCTTTTAAATGCCTGATCATTTATTGTTCTTTCTCTTTAATATTTTCCCTATATTCTCTCCTAAATCAGTACTTCTATTACGTCTTGGCGGTTTTATTGCCTTGCTTTGGGTGGAATAACTAACAAAAATATTCTTGACATCGTGTGGCTTAGACTCGAATCATGAGTAACTAATGCCCGTATCTTTTGGAAAAGATTTAAAATAATTGACTGATAATGATGTGGTGAACCGGAAGTTATCAATTCGGCGACTTAAAGCAGATTGACAAAAATGCAGTTCTGCGCATGAGGATAGATGCAGAAATTCTGATCAACAAAACGATTAAAAAATATGCATATATTGACCAATCAGAGAACAAAAAGAAAATGTATATTTGAAAAGTAATCCTCGTTTGATTTCCAAGAAAAGTATAAATACGGATGGTTTTGAGCGTCTAGTCAGAGGAACCGGTTTCGTGCTGCTCTCTCCTTCTTCATCTTTTCTTAAAACCAGACCCAAAAAAGAAAACAGGAAACGAACAATTTAAATGAGCAGTTACATCAAAGATATTGTAGGGGCCTCGGTGACGCTTGTCTAATTGGCCGAAGTCCCCACAATTTAAATATCAGAAGATTGAAGGTTGGGTGTTGGAATATGGAAGGATAAATATTTCATTTTGTATGTTAAAGTAACAATTTTATTAACCAACAGAAAGAACAAATTTGTAAAATAAGTGAAAATGTATTTACGGAACAGAATAAGATAAATGTATCAGAAGAAAATGTTCAAATAGAAAATATAAGTAGTTAATTAATTTGTATGCGTTAAATGTTCAAAGAGAAAAATGTAATCAGTTAAATGTTCTACAGAAGTTCAGAGCTTATAGTTGATAGTAGCAGAATGTGTGTATGTAAAAGGATTAAACAGGCTACTAATAAAGTTTGTGTTCCCTTCCCTTTTTTGACTGGCTAAAGAGAAAAGGAAGGTTCAAGCAATAAAAGAAAATGTACTTATCGGAGTCAATTGAAGTATCTTGATGTTTTCTTGATGGCGTGTGAGTGAAGATGAAGAAAGGAAAATTGGAAGGAGGAAGAATGAATGTATGTCAACGAGACATGACTGGGTCTGCTTGAAGTTTGTTTCTTGTTACATCTTAGTGTCGTCTCCGATTCCTGCTCCCATTTGATTGACTGATTTTTGCTGATCGAGAGACGTGATTAAGTAGTGAAATCTAGTCATGTGACAGCCTCGAATAGCATACCCATTTTCTAGGTTTAAAGAAAAATTAACCAGAGTCATAGATTAATTTGCTATTTCCTATCCAATCAGAATCCAGAATTTTAATTTTCACACTAACTTGTGAAATTGGCCTTGGTCTGGGTTTTTCTTAAATGTTTTCAGTCGTTTTGACCCGATTTTGCGGGTGTGCAATATTACTTTTTGCGTTTTAGTTAATTGTTGGATGATATAGGATTTGTATCCTAAAATATTAACCCCGTTCAAATTTTATTTTTAATCGTGTCACCCCAAGCAAGGCATTCCACTGCCACTATAGCGCAGGGGGTTACATAGAGGGATTAGGTATAGGAAATGTCAGAAGGAGGGTGATAGACGACTTAGGATGTACATAGGGAGAGAGTTGGAGAGAGTGGGTGTGAGTGTGTTAGGAGGTGTCTATTGACTTTACATTTAAACTCCTGGAGGTTGTAGCCGTCGGGGAAGCAAGCATTTCACATTTCACGGGGAATTCCACAGATGGGAAGTGCGAGGAAAGAAGCTTGTTCAAAATTCAGTCTATTACAACCTTGACAAATTCAACAAACTAAACTCTTCTAACTAACTTTGTGCCAGACAAAGAATGTTATTAAACCTTTTTAATCAATCTTATACCAGACATATGAACATTACTCCTTTTGTAAAAATACAGAATTGTTTAATGCTTATATAAAAAAATGTATTTTAATACAATATCTTGATTGCGCATTCTTATAATTGTTTCAGTCTTCTTATGATTGTTAAACATTTCTTATGGTGGACTGAATTAAACAAGGTCAGACCAAATCAAAATATAAACCACAAATAAACTTAACTGGTTCACCATAGTCGCTTATATTCAATGAAATACTCATTCCTGCTGCTCGCCGTTTAAGGGATTTTGTTTCGAGTGTAGAGAAAGTTATCTTTTTAATAATAGTTTCAGCCCAAGCAAAGCATTACTGCCACTGTTGCGCAGATAGTTACATAAGAGTGAAGAAAAAGAGGAACAGGTTACAGGGGGTATCGTAGAATGAGTAAGAGAAGGATGGGAGTACTGGTGTGAGGACAGCTGCATAAGAATAGAGCATTTAATCCCTCCTTTAATCAATAAATTTAAGGTCCTCACTACTAGAGCAGAAAGGACCTTAAATTTATTGATTAAAGGAGGGATTAAATGTTCGCTGTTGTTTAGAACATTTTTACAGAGCCTCAGAAGACCTTAGATCCAAACTTGCGGGATGCTCTACGCTGCTTCATTCTTTCAGCAAACAACAGCTAAGCATCATTTAAAACTTGCTTACATTCGTTGCGTGCAGAGACAAAAAGGCGCCGATTATTGTCACTTCCGGTAAAGCCGGAAGAAATGATTCCTGTCAACAATAACGGCCAAGCAAGCAACGGAGAACCAAGAATGGAGGTACATCTATGCTACACTGAGTAAATCGTTATATAAAGTCAGAAAATGCTTTAGATTGTAAGCAGTTTTGGGAAGATAATAATGATTTACTGAGACAAGTTCTACTAATTAGCCCATAGCTGGGGGAGGTGGATTCCTAACTTTCCCAAGGGTATTTTCATATAAGTGAACATAAAGAGCACGAGTAATTAACAATTACACCACTCGCACATCCAAGCTTACAACACCTGGTATTCCAAATGGTAACTGTGGTGATACCGACCGAGCAAAAGCGAGGGACCGGATGTTTGCTCTATATCGACCAGAAGGCAAATGACCAAAAGTCGACGTTGCGTATTCGTGTCCGTGCAGATGTTCCGGTTGAAAAATAAAAATTAATCAAATATCAAATTTCCATTTCGAGAGCCTACGCGAATTTTATTTACCAGCCAATGGGAAGCCCAGAATCAAATACAAGTATGAAATTCAAAACGAGCTGCTTTTGATCCAAAAAGCAGATATAAAAGGCGGATACAGAAAAGCACCCAGCAGACAGACAGACTGACGGTGACAGGCGAGAGTGTAATCGATATCGCCTTGACTTAAGTCAAGCGGCTACTACGTTCGCCTCCCTTCACCTATCATCACTTCTTCCCTGTCTCAAAAGTACTTACTGACCTAAGGAGCGACTACTTCAAAGACATTCCTCACATACCTTCGCTCCCCACATTCCTAAACACTAAGCATTTGTTCTCTTTCAGCATTATATTTGTCATGAACATTTTAACCTCCGTTGGGCCTATATTCAAGCATTACTTTAATTGTAAAAATATTAATTGATATGAGTATATATAAATGTTATTTTCTACTCGAATTGCCTTTCTTGAATTTATAATCATTTTATGAATTATAGGGGGCTATCTACCACAAGGCCAAATTCCGTTAACCTGCAACGGTATACAATTACCCTTCAATAGAACGGAATCCTACTACTACTAGAAAAGAATAGATAAGATACCCACTATATAACCTGTCTAGATATCGACCAAACTCGATGTTGTCTTTCCCAAGAAGTCATAACAATTAAGAAATAAAGAAAAGGAATCTCTGGAGAGCCATTATCAATCACGGCCTGAAGAGATTTGGCATAAATAGAGCTTTCAACTGAACCGTAGTTCTTAATCTTGAAGATGGTCGGAGTGTACAACAGCCGAAACGTCGTGAATATGATAATAAAGATGAGGACAACAGATCGAACAATGTAAACAAATACCTCATCTCAGAATATCTTTTTTATTTGCTCAGGATAACAATTTTGGGATATCTCTGACTGGATTAGAAGTCACTAACTGGAGTCTATCGATAGCCATCTATTTAAACTGAATCTGAGTCTGAAAACTTGATCGAATTTTCTTTTTTTCATTATGAAACAAGCGTTTGCGTTTTACTTGGAACCTATGTTTAAGTAAAGAAAGGCAATTTGCGACTTCCTTAATTTCAAGGTAATTTTGCTTATTATTGACTCTTTTCACAAATTTTAATGAAACTTTTTTTTCAACTAACCGGCAATATTCTTTGTCACTGTTTACACTATATTTATGAGGTCTCTCTCTTTCTCTCTCTCTCTCTCTCTCTCTCACACACACACACACACACACAAACACCCAGGATTCATTATTAATGGCCATAATTTTAGCATAAGATATGCAGGTATCATAGTCTTGATAACAGACTCAGAAAGGAAACTCCAAGAAAAATGAGAAGAAAGAACTAAACCTCAATTGCAAGATAGAATGGTTTTTAGAAACCGTCCAACATGCAAATTACAAATTGGAGATATTAAAATCAAACAAGTACACAAATTTAGATAACCGCGAAGTTTACATTATTTACACTGTTCGGACTGTTGTCCTCATCTTCATGTCTACGACGTTTCGGCTGTTGTACGCTCCGGCCTTCTTCAGGTTCTAGGAACTTTTGAACCGAAACTTTTATCTTGATATCTTTCTCGTTCCCCAGCCGAATGTCATGTATTTACCTCCCTTTAACTCAACTCTCTACGTTATTTGTTCACCACTGCTGTAGCCAAGTATTGAACTCACAACTCTTTGGGTCAAGTAACTTGATCTAACCAACTCGTTTATCCACTGGGCCATGTGTCCTTTAAAACATCAGTGTATGAATTTTTAGGACTTATAAACCTAATATCTCATAACCATATTTTTTTTACCAGAGTTCATATTGCAATCTTGAAGCTAATGATTTTCTGTCGCACTCCGTACTACTGGTTCCTATATTGTATGCATTTCTATGCCTGGAACAGTGTAAATAATGAAAATACTACCTCATCTCAGAAATATAGACAAAAACTGCGATTTTGTTTTTAACAGAGGACATAAAGTGCAACACAGAAAATCGAAGGCGATTCGGGATAGTGAAAGATGACTTCTAAAAGCTAAGCAAAGTATTAAGAAACTGAAAAAAATATTTAGAAACAATGAAAAGAGTACTGAACATAATATCAGTTCGTTTCTATGGCAGTGAATGCAATACAATCTAACATGACGAAGAGAACTGAAGCAGCAAAAAATGTGGTTCTACAGAAGGATGATGAGAATACCATACACCAAACATGTGAGCAAAGTGGAAGTTCTGGAAGCACGTAAAGAGATCGTAGAATATTTGAGTTATTGAACGCAAGACGGACAGAGGAAAAGAATGCATGAACTACCTGGAGAGTTTGAGTAAATGGATTTCCGAAAAAGGTTTAGGAGAGATAAAAAAACAAAATTTATTATGCCTTACAAAGTACAGGAAATTGTGGAGAGTCAACGCCCTGGATAGTCAATGGATGTGCGGATGATGTAAAGGATAATATTACAGAAAGTGGAAATAAGGTGAGTTCAAATTCTGATGCGGCCAGCTTGTCCCGTTGACTTTTGTACAAATCTCCTTTGAAAAGACATGGAGCCATCGGTTAAATAACAAGGGAGTTTAGACTCTTTAGCACTAAGTGGAAACCAAGCTCAGATATCAAAACACTGTGGAAGGCAACGAAAAACAATTCAACCCAAGAACGAATAGCTACATTCAGGTATTTAAAAAAAAGGAATCTGTGGAGAGCCGTGATCGCCTACCTCCTTAAGAGACATGACATTAGGAAAACCTTTTTGTTTTCTCCTACCGCTTTACCGAACCACTGATAGCCTTTCCGAATGGTGTAAGGATTCAGTCAGTCAGTTAAGTGCCATACGTGATACAGGCTTGGGCAATCATGTCTCTTTCGAGACATGACTGCCTGGGCAGAAGATTATCCCGCAGTAGGTTGCCATTATTTTCTGCGGTAGACTGGTTGCCAGCCAAGACTATAGAACCCAATCTGTCTTGTTATTTAACCCATAACTGGAGGGAAGAGGCGGATTAATAGCTTTCCCAAGGGTATTTGCGTATAAGTGAATGCAAGGAATTCAACTTGCATTCTTTTATGAGTATAGAGCTGAAGAAGACTTCAATTAGAAGGAACCAGAATGAAACCTTTCTGCCTGTCCAGATGACCAGGGTGGTATATGAACCTGACGATAGGTGAACCTTTCAGCTACAATTAGTAGAGAAGAGAAAAAATAATAATAAAATAAAAAAATAGATGGCCAATTATCGTGTAAGTGAATACAAGCAATACAACTGGAATTCGAACACGGCTCCCCGATTTCTCGTTCCGAGCCGATACTCACTGCACCACAACGCACAATTTAGAGAGTCGAGTTTTAAGTCATGTCCATTTTGTAACATTCACTTACGCGCAAATAAAATTGAAAAAGGTATGAATCCATCTTCTACCCCAGATATGGATTAAATAGTATCTGGAAAAATCATCGTTCTCAAAAAATGTTAACATAATATATACTAGAAAGAAAATATTTCGGCTTAAAATACCCTGCACTCCTAAAAAACCTTTGTGGTTGGTCAAATTAATTAAAGTTTTACTTGCCCCACATATGTTGCCTAATGATTATCTGAGTCGTAAGGAAACATGATCAAATTTCCGTCCAGGCTGATTGGTTCAATTTTGCAATAAATCCCTTGAAAAAGCCAAGAAACCACATCTCCCTTCCACTAGCCATCGATTAGAATGTGTTCTCTAGCCTTTGCTGGGATCTAGTCTAGGAGAAGAACTACGCCGAATACATTCCCCGTGAAAAAGGCAACGATAAATTCTTCCAACATATTTCCCAGAAAATCATAACAACTCACAGATAAAGAAAAGAAAGATGTGGAGACCCATGATCGCCTACGCTCTGAAGAAACATTTTTTAATAATTTCACTCCGGACAAGACGGGCCCGTCATTAGTGCACAGGAGGTAACAGTGAGAGAAAGGACTGTGTACAAGGGGGGGTATTGAAGAAAGGATATAAGATAAATGGGAGTCAAGAGGATAAATGATTGCAATTTAACTGCGTTTAAATTTTTGGAGATTCTAGCTATCAGGGAAGTAAGTAAACGGAAAGGAATTCCACAGGCGGGAAGTGCAATACAAAAAACTGAGTATAAGAGCCGGTTATATTTAACTATTTTAACGGTAAAATGTTGGGACCTAGATCCCAATCTAGTAACACGCTTAAATTCACGTGTTCGAGGCATCAGAGATAAAAGCTGGTTGTAGCGGTTGTCATAAAAATATTTGTAAAAAGACAGAGGGAAGCCACGTTACGTCGGTGAGAAAGTGACTGCAGTCGAGATGCTAAGTCAGGACCGACACTGCAGATCTTCCTTTAGATTTTGTCGAGAAGCTTGAGATAAATAGCAACAGCACTCGACCAGATATGTCAATAGCATCCCATGCACGGACGAATGGTAGATTTATAAGTGTACACGATGGATTCTGACAAGAATAATTTTTGACCCGCCATAGTGACCTAACCTTCATAGTAGTAGATGGAGCTATAGATTCCATGTAGTAGTTCTTCTTCTTCTATTATGTGCCATGTCCTTTCAGGACGTAGACGATCACGGCCCTCCACGTCTCCCTCTCCCCGATGGCTCTTAGCACGCTTTCTCCTGTTGCACCACGCAATCTTCGTTCCGTCATCCACCTGATCAGGTCCTTCAAATACGTTATCGGCTGATTTCCCCTGTCTCTTTTTCCATCTATCTGGCCTGTTAGTAACAGGTTCTCCAAGCCCTCCTTCCTCATTGCATCTCCCAGGAACTTTAGCTGTCTCTTCCAGATGCTCAGTATTAATGTCCTTGTCGTCTCCATCCTTTCCAAAACCTCGTCATTGCTCATATGCTCGGTCTATGATATCCGAAGCATCCTTCTGTAGAACCACATTTCAGCTGCTTCAAGTTTTTCCTTCATCTTCGAAGATATTGTCCAAAATTCACTGCCATATTGAAGAACAGACATCACATACGTTGGCTGAAAAATGAGGCCAGTGTGTTGCTAGCAAGACCTATTCGAATGACATATAAACAAAAAAAAAACCCCAAAACCTTAGGGATTTTTATCCAGTTTATCTTTTTGCTTTTTTGCCCCTGTCTTTAATGAGCTAGTCAATTCTTTCTCCTTTGTCACCTTGTTTACCCTTAGTCTCCCTTATTCTATCGGGCGCGAACAACTAACAATATTTCAGCGTTCATAGTTATTACATTCTTGGACAACGTATTCTTCAGCGAGACATTGCGCGACACGCAACCGCCAGCCGATCAAACGTATAGTTACGACCCTAGTACAAAATTGTGGATCGCGACCTGTCGCCACCACCCGTATTAATTAAATATTGATCGACCACCGCCTGCGGATATGAGCCGGTCTTTTGCACAACGGAAAAGGCAGAAGCAGATTTTATCCCGGATGTCGTGTCCTTGCTGTCAATATCATACTAACGATTTGCGAACAGATCGGACATTTCCAGTGCTTTCCGATTCTGCCGGCGATGCGAAAAAAAAAAATCACTTTCTCCTTCTAGAACATTCTTTCTTTAATTTCAAGTCGTGTAATTTTCATATCGTTAAATTAAAGCCAGGTGGCACAGATGATTGTCAATCGATATGAGTTCGCGTCACAGTGTAAAGTCCGGATGTCTCCACATTACATTATTCTGTATGGCTGACTGTGTTAATATGCATTGGGGAGTGTATATTGCACACATACGCGACACATAGCTGGATACACGCAAACAACGAAATAACAAAAGAACTTATGGTTTGTTTTGTTTTTATTAACCTCAATTGGTTGGACAGTTCGGCGTGGTGTGATTGTCTCACTAGAATCATTAAAATTGAGTAGTCAGTTCGATCCCCGCTCGGTGCTACATACTTTTGGCCTTGAGTCACATCTCGATGAAGTGTAATGGTTAGCAAACCTGTCTCGCTAGAATCATTAAAATTGAGTAGTCAGTTCGATCCCCGCTCGGTGCTACATACTTTTGGCCTTGAGTCACATCTCGATGAAGTGTAATGGTTAGCAAACCTGTCTCGCTAGAATCATTAAAATTGAGTAGTCAGTTCGATCTCCGCTCGGTGCTACATACTTTTGGCCTTGAGTCACATCTCGATGAAGTGTAATGGTTAGCAAACCTGTCTCGCTAGAATCATTAAAATTGAGTAGTCAGTTCGATCCCCGCTCGGTGCTACATACTTTTGGCCTTGAGTCACATCTCGATGAAGTGTAATGGTTAGCAAACCTGTCTCGCTAGAATCATTAAAATTGAGTAGTCAGTTCGATCTCCGCTCGGTGCTACATACTTTTGGCCTTGAGTCACATCTCGATGAAGTGTAATGGTTAGCAAACCTGTCTCGCTAGAATCATTAAAATTGAGTAGTCAGTTCGATCCCCGCTCGGTGCTACATACTTTTGGCCTTGAGTCACATCTCGATGAAGTGTAATGGTTAGCAAACCTGTCTCGCTAGAATCATTAAAATTGAGTAGTCAGTTCGATCCCCGCTCGGTGCTACATACTTTTGGCCTTGAGTCACATCTCGATGAAGTGTAATGGTTAGCAAACCTGTCTCGCTAGAACCTATTACAACTGAGTAGTGAGTTAGATCTTCACTGGGTACTCCCATTCTTTCGGCCTTGTGCCACATCTAAGCGGCGCTCAGAAAATCAATATAAACCTCAATGGGTTATTGTTGTGGACCCAGAATGGGGAATTAGTGAAACATATATATTAAACGGAAAACAAATCCAAGAGTGTTACACATTAGTCTGACTGCAAAGTATTAGACCGGGGAGACTCAATCCAACTCAACTCCAATATTTATCCTTCTCCCCCACTTGAGAGAAATGTGACACAAGGTCTTTTTTAACGTGGGGAACTTGAGCGCGTACGCCCGCGTACGCCCGCGTACGCCCGCGTACGCCCGCGTACGCCCAGGTACTGGTCAAAACATTACCTATCCACCGCGGTAGATAGGTTCAAAACCGGTCCAAACTGCTCTTAAACTGGTCTTATTCGGTCTTAATTTGGTGACCCCAGCCCGAAGGCCGGGGACAGCTCTACCCCGAGAGGCATATTCTCCCGGTATTCATAATAATAGGAAGAATTCATTATAGTCCAAAAAGGGTATGGACCATAACAGTTATTTAATGCCAACAAGATTTTGATGATAAGTTCGTATGAATAGAATGTGTATGTTTTTGTAAGAAATCAGTTTTTAGATCAGGTTTCATTGACATATTTTTGTAAAGAGGGTCTTTGTCGAGAGTCAAATGTATTGCCGATTAATTGTTTTTCAACAATATATTGCTAGTATTTTATTATAATACTCTTTTTTATGCTTGCATAGGGTGCTGAACACAGTGTGAGGGTTAATTATTTACCCATAGGGTCAGGATGAACCTGGAACAACAGCAATTAAGAGTTGGTTCCACGCTTCTCTAAAACTCTGAATCATAGGCCTTGCTGCCGGATAGAGTTTATCGTCATACCCAGAACGTATGCATTTATGATATACACAAATTTATATGAATATTTACATTCATATATACACATATAGGATCTATCTATCTATCTATCTATCTATCTATCTATCTATCTATCTATCTATCTATACACACACACACGGGAACCCACCACACATATATCTAAACTTATTTATAAATGGAACTTTGTCTTTAAAAGGACAATATGAATAAAAACAAAAACTTGCCTTAGCCGATCTGCTTCGTTTTATGATGGACTTGACTGTTTTGTTGTTTGAGTTAAGATTTCTCTTTATCTTTATTCACACACACACACACACACACACACACACACACACACACACACACACACACATATATATATATATATATATATTGAGAGAGAGAGAGAGAGAGAGAGAGAGAGAGAGAGAGAGAGAGAATGGCAACCAGTGAAGACGGAGAGAAAATCCCTCAAATTTTATCTAATTAACATAAATTATCAGTTAGATAGAAATAGAGAGCTCAATGGATATTATCCAGAGCAAATATGTTAAAAAGGAAAATTTCCAGAGCAACTATATTGAAATTATTATTAAAATGTCTTCACTCTTCCGGGTCATTTGTTTTTTTCAGAGAAGATGATTGAAATAAAGCCACTCAGCTAAGTGACAAGTTTATCCACATTAATTCTATTCACGTTTATCCTTATATTTAATGTTTATCGATATCGAACACTTCATTATAAAATATTGTACTTGCCTAAAATGACTTGCCACCAGTAAAATGCCGAAAAAAAAAACCCACGGCAATTTTGAAACTAAACACCATTACAATTTAACACTATACATATTACAATTTAACATGAAAACTCTATTAAAATTTAACACAATATATATATATATAATCCCGGAACGGTCAGTTCATAAGCACCTGATGATTGCATAGTGCATGAGTGGTGCTATAGACGCAGAATAATATATATATATATATATATATATATATACTCCCGATCAAAAATTTAAGACCACTTAAAAATTTTTAAAAATAATTTTTTTTTATAGATATATTTGAAACTCCTCCCACTAAAGGTTACCAATACTACAATCTAAAAGGTTATGGAAACAAAAAGCTACATTCCAAACATTTTATTTAGAAATTTACATTTTTATAAAATGAGGCGATTTACACATGATCAAAATTATAAGACCAGAGACAAAAATTCTACGAAATTGTACAAAAAGTGTATGAAAACATTCAAAAAACAAATTTAATAATTAATTTTTGATGACTTCAAAGATTCTGTCGGGTATTCTAGAAATAAGCGTTTCCATTAAGGTGCGGGGGATGTTGCTCCAGCTTCTGAAGATGGCTTCACAAAGTTCATTTTTTGTTTGCCATTTCGATAGACATCTACTTGTCATCCATCCCCAAACATTTTCAATTGGGTTCAAGTTTCAGCGGACCTCAAGGGGAATGACTATATCGAATCCATTGCTAAATCCACTGCTATGAAAGTCGGTTCTCTGTGCAGGGCCCGGAAGTTTTTTCCGTCTGAATCTCTCCTGCACATTTATAAATCTACCATCCGCCCGTGCATTGAATACTGTTGCCATATCTGGTCGGGTGCCCCTGCTATTCTCCTTGGGCTTCTCGACAAGGTACAGCGGTATATTTGGTTCGGTATATTTAAAAGAATTTGTAAAATTTCAAAATTTTAGATTTCAATCAATATAATTTCGGTTAAAAATGCACCAGTAGGTTTTGCTTACTAGAATTATTAAATTTAATACGTTGACTTTCATTTAAAGCTAATTTTAATGATTGAAGATAACTTATTTATTTATCCATTTCAAATTAAGTATCGAAAATGAGTGGAGGTACCTAAATGAATATTAAAACTGATCCAGCCAGAGGGATCGATGTAAATATAATTATCTATTTACAGAACAATATATATATATATATATATATATATATATATATATATATATATAAAATCTAAGCAAGAGCCAACAACCTACCACGGTTTTGCCCTACGGAATATATATATATATAATTATGCTGTTGGTGTGTTTAAACCATTTAAAAGTTCTGTGGTAATCACACACACACACACACACACACACACACACACACACACACACACACACAAACAAACAAACACACACGCACACTACCGGCCATTAATTATATGGCCACCCCATTGTTTTAAAAAATGATGTAGTTTATACTACTTTTTATGAATAATTGTAAATCAAAATAGAATTGTTCTTGTGTTAATACTGCACAATAACATGTGCATCAAATGAATTCATAAATATTTAATAATTACCTATGTTACAGCTTAATCAATGAAAGAATGGAGAAAAATTTGTGTGATGCGGACGAGTTCATCATTGCTTCCTTGCCTTGCAAAATTTTGCAAATAATAATAACAAAAGAATCATTCTATTTTTATTTAGAATTATCCACTTGGCAACGAATACTAAAAATAGTATGAAATAAATAATTTCTTTAAAAAAAACTGTGGTGGCCTAATAATTATGGCTGGTAGTGTAGTATATATATATATCGGACTTCTTTACAAGAGTCAGATAAAGGTTCCCAAAAATGGTATATTGCTGGAGCTGCCCAATATTTCCTTTGAAGCGCTGAGCTCAAAAGCGTTTATGTGGCCTTGTAGATAGTGAAATATTATCCAGCGTAAAATACATCTCCCATAGATCCAATGTCACGACTCTATGGCTATTGCCGTCGAAAATATTTTTGACGAGCTACACTGGCAAATTCACCAGTTCAAATTCTTGCAACTAAGACGTGCCATGCTATGGGCACTGCGGCAAACCATCTACATTCCCTTCGTAAAAAGGAAGTTCATTTCGGACAGCCTTTTCCCAAAAGCAGCTAGTTTGCAGAACAAAAGAGGAGGCTTGCACGGCTACTAGAATCTTATACTGTTCAAGTCCAAGACCAACCATTATCTATCCTACATATCTTCATAACATGGACTTCCTACCACTGCTTCTTAGATCCATAAAATGACCATATTCTGTTGGTTAGTTATTTGGCTGATTTTGCTTAGTAACATTTCATCCTCTAGGGGTTATCGAATACGGAAAGCTAAATATTTTGAGCACAATTTTATGGTTTCAACTAAATATATTTTGAACGCAATTGTATGCCTTCAACTACAGATAACGTATTGTTAGTAATTTTACGACAAATGGGTATTGTTGTTTGATTTTGTTCAGAGGCATATTAACTTCTAGGGATTATTTAATGCCAAATCTAAATATTTCGATTGATTTGGTCTGTTGATTTTGTTTAGTGGCATATCAACCTCTAGGATTTATTCAATGCAAATTTAAATATTTGGATTGGTTTGGTTTGTTGATTGTGATTTGTGGCATATCAAATTCTAGGGGTTATTTAATACCGAAATCTAAATATTTGGATTGTTTTGGTTAGATGATTTTGTTTAGTGGCATATCACATACTAGTGGTTATGTCATGCCAAATTAAAATATTTGGATTGGTTTGGTCTGTTGATTTTTCTTAGTGGCATAGCAAACTCTAGGGTTATTCAATGTCGAAATCTAAATATTTTAAACACAATTTAATGGCTGTAACTAGATATATGTTGAACACAATTGTATGCTTTTAACTACAGATAAAATGCATTTTTGGCAATTCTAAAAAATTGTATTACTGATTATTTTGCTTTTGAATTCTAACATTGATAATTTTACTATGAATATGTTTTGTTGGTCATTTTACAATTAAATAAATACTAGCAGTATAGCCATGCGCTGCTCGGGTGTAATGAAAGATTTAAAACTAATCCATGGTCCTGGAGTTCAGACTCAGCCTAAAGAATATTTGTGTGTAGTTTGGTGAGAATCGGATAAAAATTATGGATTTCTATAAGGGACATACAGACAGATAAACAGACACACGCACAGACATCTTGCCTTATATATATATATATATATATATATAATCGATTTTCTGCACTATTGTAAGAACTGCAACCTTGAAACTTCTGAATATCGTTTCTTATGTCTTTTTCTATGAGTGTTTCAAATTTGATAAAAATCGGACCACTCCTTCTATAACCCGATTTTTCGATGATCGATTTTCGATATTTATCGGGGTACCTCGACACACAACCTAGCTAAGAACACTTGCAGACACTTATAGTACAACTGTGTAAATTTTTAAGAAAATTGGTTCAGCCGTTTCGGAGTCTATAGGTAACGAACACACACACACACACACACACACACACAGACAGACAGACACACACACACACATAAACACACACACAAAGTTCCATTTATAAATAAGTTTAGATATTGCTGGTAATTTTGCTATAAAATGTATTTTTTAGCTTTCATAGTGTCTTGTGCTTGATTGGGGAGTTCACTATTCGTTTATGGTATGGATTGGACACTAACAGGTGCTTCCACACCGGCTCAAGGTAGACCTGGGAACAACAGCAATTAAGAAGTGGTCCCACACCCCTCAGAACCTCCAATCCCTTGATCTGGGGCGTTACTGCTGAAAGGTAGACCTGGGAACAACAGCAATTAAGAAGTGGTCCCACACCCCTCAGAACCTCCAATCCCTTGATCTGGGGCGTTACTGCTGAAAGGTAGACCTGGGAACAACAGCAATAGAAGGTGGTCTCACGCCCCTGAGAACCATCAATCTCCCGATTAGGGACTTGCTACCGGAAAGTACAACTGGGATAAACAGCAATTAAGAGTTGATTCCACACTCTTCAAAACCCTTAATCTCCTGATCTGGAATCTTTATATCGGAAAGGTGGATCTAGGAACAACAGTAATTAAGAAGTGGTCATACGCTCTTCAGAATCTTCAAGCACCCGATCTGGGACCTTGCTGTCCGAAAGTAGACCGGGGAAAACAGCAATTAAGACGTGGTTCCACGTTCTTCAAAACATCTAATCTCCCGATTTGGGATTTTGCTGCCAAAAGGTAGACCTGGGAACAAGAGAAAAAAGAGAAGATCCCACGCCCCTCTGAACCTCCAATCTCCCGATCTGGAACCTTGTTGCCAGAAACGTGAACCTGGGAACAGCAGCAATTATAAGGTGGTCTCACGCCCCTAAGAACCCTCAATCTCCTGATCAGGGACTTGCTACCGGAAAGTAGAACTGGGAAAAACAGTAATTAAGAAGTGATTTCACGCTCTTCAAAGCATCCAATCTCTCGATCAGAAACTTTGCTACCGGAAAGGTGAGCCTGTGAACAACAGAAATTAAGAGGTGGGCCCAGGCTTCTCCGAATCATCAATTTTTCGATCAGAGGCCTTGCTGCCAGATGTGGTTTATCGTCATACCAAGGACTAGGAATCATACGAGTGATAGAGAACAAGAAAAAAAAAACAGTTAAAAATCTTAGACTATAGTTGTTTGAACAGTGTAACAGTTATGTTTTTTTTTAATCGTGTCGCCCCAAACAAGACATTTTACATAGGCGGAAAGTTATGAGAAAGAGTGACAGGATACAGAGGGTGTCAGGAAGAGGGCAAGAAATGAGAGTGAGATAGACGCAGAAAGGAGCATGAGAAAGAGGATGCAAGTTATTGAGACAGGAGATGATTACTGACTACATTTGAATTCTTGAAAATTGTAGCTGTCTGGAAAGCAAGTAAGCGGAAGTGAATTCCACAGGCGGGAAGTACGAGAAAAGAAGCTGCTGGAGTAGAATTTGCGTTTACAATTTATTGGTTCCAAAGTAAAAGAGTGGGACCTATTTGCTAATCTTGTGGCTCGAGTAAATTCATACATAGGGGGCACCAGTGAGCTAAGTTCATTGAAGCAGAAGCCGTGAAAGTATTTGTAGAAGAGAGACAGGCTAAGCCACATTGCGCCGGTAAGAAAGTGACTGTATCTGAGCTGCCAAGTCGGGATCGATCACATTACAGATTCTCCGTTGGATTTTGTCAAGGACACCTAGATGGATAGCAGGAGCACCCGACTAGATATGGCAGCAATATTCAATGCACGGGCGGATGGTAGATTTGTATATGTGCAGGATGGACTTAGACGAGAAAAACTTTCTGGCCCTGCACAGAGAACCGACTTTCTTAGCAGCGGATTTTGCTATGGATTCCATATAGTCATTCCACTTGAGGTCTGATGTGAGAATCAACCCGAGGAGGCGCATTGTTTTAATTTAAGGGAGATTAGCCTGATCTATGCTAATGTGGGTGGGGGTAGGAGCGATTGTCTTTGATGGTTAACAGATAGCAGCTTCATTTTGGAAGCATTAAAATTCAAGAACCATTTCTTATCCCAGTCCACCACGGATCGGAGGTTCTTTTCAAGCTCGGCAGCAGGGTTTGCTTTGTTAAGCTCGGCAGCGAGGTTTGATTTTACCGAGGCGAGAGTAAACGGTAGTGTCGTCGTCAGCGTATTTGCCTACTTGGGATCTTATTACATCGGGGACATCGTTAATGTAGATAAGGAAAAGCGTAGGACCTAGAATAGAGCCTTGAGGGACACCCGCGTTCGTGTCATAGGGTTGGGAGGCTTGTCTGTTCAATACTACCTTCATTCTGCGATTTGAAAGTAATGACTGGATTAGATCAAACAAGTGTCCAGTTATACCATAGCCCCGCAGTTTGCATAGATTTCGGTTGGCGATGGCAGCCGAGGAGGCAGGGGAGAACCAGTGGGATGAGTGGGATTTAAATCTTAACTTCCTAGGATGGATGAAAGCATGAAACCCAAGAAAAGACCTCAGACTCACTTTCTTCAACGGGAAGGCTAAATACTTTGTTTCAAAGGACGTCACACAGGAAATCGTGGAATGAGTCCCAATCAGCTCTTTGGTAGCAGTAAGTTATTCTACTGGTCTGACGTTCTTGGGTGAAGTGGGAGTGTGGGGATTTACCAACGGAAACTACCGCATGATCAGAGTTTCTGAGAAGGCTGAGTTGCTTGACCTTGCAAGCGTGGAGATCTAGTATGGAATCGTGTCCATTAGCGTTATTAGAGAAACGCGTGGAGAACTCAACCACCTGCGCAAGGGACTGAGTGATTGAAAGATTCACGGTGTGGACACCAGCAAGATCTGTGACGGAGTTCTCCAACCACTTGGTGTGGTGGGCGTTAAAGTCCCCAAACAGAAATATATGGGCAAACGGATGAGAGAAATGGCCTTGTCGATATTATTGGAGATGCTGTCAAGTACGGAACAGTTGAGAGATGAGGGGAAGCGGTAGAGAAAGAAGAGATAGCTAACTGAGCTTAGAAGGGAGAGACGGAAACACATATAAGAATGATGTAGGGATTCAAGAGAGATCACCCTAGCTAAAGGAAGGCGTTCACTGATGTAAACACCAAACCCATGCATGTGGACATTGGAGTGCTTCCTAAAGAGAGGAAGGTAACCAGGGATCGAGAAATCAGATGAGGGAATTGAGGGATTGAAATTAGTCTCACAAAGAGCTAGAATGACAGGGGACTTTTGGTGGAGGAAAAATTCAACGCTACAGAAGTTGGTTCGAAAACCTCGAATGCTAGTAAAGGAAATGTTAAGAGGTTTAGGTGATTTTAATTTGCCTGGTTTAGCATTTTTGCGGAGATATGGATGTTCATGTTTAATGTTGTTGTTGAAGAGAGACCTCGAGTAGAGGAGGCAAACGGTCATTAGCTGTGACACGCACTGGAAGGGAACTGGCGCGGACTGCAGCAAAATGTGACCTTAGGATCACCCCCTGAAAGCGCCTGCAGGGACAACTATCCATGCGCGACATGGCACTTCAAGAACCCCGATATTATGCAATTGTTGATCAGAGCAGCCGCTCTTGACGCCACGCAAGATGTAGGGCTCCTAATTACTAGTCGGAAGCAGCCTACCCGGTACCCTCACAATGAAGAAATGTTGCCAACTACTATGCACATCGCTGGAAAATTGCAGAAGCACCAATAATGAGGTTTGAGGAGAAAAAGAGAACGGAAACCACTTTCTGAACAAGGAACAAGTGATGAGCCTTTATACATTTTCAATAGATGTGGGAAGAGCGTGAACCGGCGATTGAAGAGTCTATCTACTCCTATTAAAAAAAAGGTGAAAATTAAAATTTTAACTTAGTTAAAGTCCAAACTACCTAAAACAGAAATTTCTAACAGGTTAGAAAAGAAAATACAAAGAGAAAAACGTTCACTTGAGCAGATGGTTGGAAGAGTTTGGGTTTCGCACTAATGCCCTCAGGAAAGTCATGAATTCTGGGCTGTAGATAAATATACGAACAGATTGATTCCTTTAGCTCTATGAGGCCGTCTATCAAGAGCATCAGAGTAGTTTAAAAATAACACTTACTTTATTCATTGATTGGGTCTCCATATTCAGTTAAGTGCCATGCTTGGGCGATCATGTCTACAAGAAAATATTCTGTCCAGTCAGTACTGGGCAGAATATTTTCCCGCGGTAGGTTGCCATTACTTTCTGCAGTAGACTGATTGCCAACCAAGGCCGTAGAACCCCATCTGTTCTGCCATTTAACCCATAGCTGGAGAGAGAAGAGATGTATTAATACCTTTTCCAAGATTATTT
>JBBBDQ010025288.1:0-14792 GCA_037127315.1 Ascarosepion bandense
GGTTTAATGATTTAATGATGAAAATACATTGGAAATGATTTTATTATGACAATACATTACCAATAATTTTACAATGAAAGTGCCTTGCAAAGGATTTAATGATGAAAATACATTGGAAATGATTTTATTATGACAATACATTACCAATAATCTTACAATGAAAGTGCCTTGCAAATGATTTAATGATGAAAATACATTGGAAATGATGTTATTATGACAATACATTACCAATAATTTTACAATGAAAGTGCCTTGCAAATGATTTAATGATAAAAATACATTGGAAATTGTTTTATTATGCCAATATATAAAAATAATTTTACAAGGAAAGTGCCTTGCAAATGATTTAATGATGAAAATACATTGCAAATGATTTTATTGTGACAATACATTACCAATAATTTTCAATGAAAGTGCCTTGCAAATGATTTAATGATGAAAATACATTGCAAATGATTTTATTATGACAATACATTACCAATAATTTTACAATGAAAGAGCACTTACAAATGTTTTAATGATGAAAATACATTGCAAATGATTTTATTATGACAATACATTACCAATAATTTTACAATGAATGTGCCTTGCAAATGATTTAATGATGAAAATACATTGCAAATGATTTTATTATGACAATACATTACCAATAATTTTACAATGAAAGTGCCTTGCAAAGGATTTAATGATGAAAATACATTGGAAATCGTTTTATTATGACAATACATTACCAATAATTTTACAATGAAATTGCCTTGCAAATGATTTAATGATGAAAATATATTGGAAATGGTTTTATTATGACAATACATACCAATAATTTTACAATGTAAGTGCCTTGCAAAGGATTTAATGATGAAAATACATTGGAAATGATTTTATTATGACAATATATTACCAATAATTTTACAATGAAATTGCCTTGCAAATGATTTAATGATAAAAATACATTGGAAATTGTTTTATTATGCCAATATATAAAAATAATTTTACAAGGAAAGTGCCTTGCAAATGATTTAATGATGAAAATACATTGGAAATGATTTTATTATGACAATACATTACCAATAATTTTACAATGAATGTGATTTGCAAATGATTTAATGATTAAAATACATTGCAAATGATTTTATTATGACAATACATTACCAATAATTTTACAATGAAAGTGCCTTGCAAATGATTTAATGATGAAAATACATTGGAAATGATTTTATTATGACAATACACTACCAATAATTTTACAATGAAAGTGCCTTGCAAATGATTTAATGATGAAAATGCATTGCAAATGATGTTATTATGACAATACATTACCAATAATTTACAATGAAAGTGCCTTGCAAATGATTTCATGATGAAAATACATTGCAAATGATTTTATTATGACAATACATTACCAATAATTTTACAATGAAAGTGCCTTGCAAATGATTTAATGATGAAAATACATTGGAAATGATTTTATTATGACAATACACTACCAATAATTTTACAATGAAAGTGCCTTGCAAATGATTTAATGATGAAAATACATTGGAAATGGTTTTATTATTACAATACATTACCAATAATTTTACAATGAAAGTGCCTTGCAAATGATTTAATGATGAAAATACATTGGAAATGATGTTATTATAACAATACATTACCAATAATTTACAATGAAATTGCCTTGCAAATGATTTAATGATGAAAATACATTGCAAATGATTTTATTATGACAATACATTACCAATAATTTTACAATGAAAGTGCCTTGCAAATGATTTAATGATGAAAATACATTGGAAATGATTTTATTATGACAATACACTACCAATAATTTTACAATGAAAGTGCCTTGCAAATGATTTAATGATGAAAATGCATTGCAAATGATGTTATTATGACAATACATTACCAATAATTTTACAATGAATGTGCCTTGCAAATGATTTTATGCTGAAAATACATTGCAAATGATTTCATTATGACAATACATTACCAATAATTTTACAATGAATGTGATTTGCAAATGATTTAATGATGAAAATGCATTGCAAATGATTTTATTATGACAATACATTACCAATAATTTTACAATGAAAGTGCCTTGCAAAAGATTTAATTATGAAAATACATTGCAAATGATTTTATTATGACAATACATTACCAATAATTTTACAATGAATGTGCCTTGCAAGGGATTTAATGATGAAAATACATTGGAAATCGTTTTATTATGACAATACATTACCAATAATTTTACAATGAAATTACCTTGCAATTGATTTAATGATGAAAATGCATTGGAAATGGATTTATTATGACAATACATTACCAATAATTTTACAATGAAAGTGCCTTGCAAATGATTTAATGATGAAAATACATTGGAAATTGTTTTATTATGACAATACATTACGAATAATTTTACAATGAAATTGCCTTGCAAATGATTTAATGATGAAAATACATTGGAAATGATTTTATTATGACAACACATTACCAATAATTTTACAATTAAAGTGCCTTGCAAGGGATTTAATGATGAAAATACATTGGAAATCGTTTTATTATGACAATGCATTACCAATATTTACAATGAAATTACCTTGCAAATGATTTAATGATGAAAATACATTGGAAATGGTTTTATTATGACAATACATTACCAATAATTTTACAAAGAAAGTGCATTGTAAATGATTTAATAGATGAAAATACATTGGAAATGATTTTATTATGACAATACATTACCAATAATTTTACAATGAAAGTGCCGCACAAGGTTAATGATGAAAATACATTGGAAATGATTTTATTATGACAATACATTACCAATAATTTTACAATGAATGTGCCTTGCAAGGGATTTAATGATGAAAATACATTAAAATCGTTTTATTATGACAATACATTACCAATAATTTTACAATGAAATTACCTTGCAATTGATTTAATGATGAAAAATACATTGGAAATGGATTTATTATGACAATACATTACCAATAATTTTACAATGAAAGTGCCTTGCAAATGATTTAATGATGAAAATACATTGGAAATTGTTTTATTATGACAATACATTACGAATAATTTTACAATGAAATTGCGCCTGCAAATGATTTAATGATGAAAATACATTGGAAATGGTTTTATTATGACAACACATTACCAATAATTTTACAATGAAAGTGCCTTGCAAGGGTTAATGATGAAAATACATTGGAAATCGTTTTATTATGACAATACATTACCAATAATTTTTACAATGAAATTACCTTGCAAATGATTTAATGATGAAAATACATTGGAAATGGTTTTATTATGACAATACATTACCAATAATTTTACAAAGAAAGTGCATTGTAAATGATTTAATGATGAAAATACATTGGAAATGATTTTATTATGACAATACATTACCAATAATTTTACAATGAAAGTGCCTTGCAAATGATTTAATGATGAAAATACATTGGAAATGATTTTATTATGACAATACATTACCAATAATTTTACAATGAATGTGCCTTGCAAGAGGATTTAATGATGAAAATACATTGGAAATCGTTTTATTATGACAATACATTACCAATAATTTTACAATGAAATTACCTTTACCCATTGATTTAATGATGAAAATACATTGGAAATGGTTATTATGACAATACATTACCAATAATTTTACAATGAAAGTGCCTTGCAAATGATTTAATGATGAAAGTACATTGGAAATTGTTTTATTATGACAATACATTACGAATAATTTTACAATGAAATTGCCTTGCAAATGATTTAATGATGAAAATACATTGGAAATGGTTTTATTATGACAACACATTACCAATAATTTTACAATGAAGTGCCTTGCAAGGGATTTAATGATGAAAATACATTGGAAATCGTTTTATTATGACAATACATTACCAATAATTTTATTGAAATTACTTGCAAATGATTTAATGATGAAAATACATTGGAAATGGTTTTATTATGACAATACATTACCAATAATTTTACAAAGAAAGTGCATTGTAAATGATTTAATGATGAAAATACATTGGAAATGATTTTATTATGACAATACATTACCAATAATTTTACAATGAAAGTGCCTTGCAAATGATTTAATGATGAAAATACATTGGAAATGATTTATTATATTAAATACATTACCAATAATTTTGCAATGAAAGTGCCTTGCAAATGATTTAATGATGAAAATACATTGGAAATGATGTTATTATGACAATACATTACCAATAATTTTACAATGAAATTTCCTTGCAAATGATTTAATGATGAAAATACATTGGAAATGATGTTATTATGACAATACATTACCAATAATTTTACAATGAAATTGCCTTGCAAATGATTTAATGATGAAAATACTTTGGAAATGATGTTATTATGACAATACATTACCAATAATTTTACAATGAAAGTGCCTTGCAAATGATTTAATGATGAAAATGCATTGGAATATATATTATTATGACAATACATTACCAATAATTTTACAATGAAAGTGCCTTGCAAATGATTTAATGATGAAAATACATTGGAAATGATTTTATTATGACAATACATTACCAATAATTTTACAATGAAAGTGCCTTGCAAATGATTTAATGATGAAAATACATTGCAAATGATTTTATTATGACAATACATTACCAATAATTTTATAATGAAAGTGCCTTGCAAATGATTTAATGATGAAAGTGCATTGCAAATGATTTTATTATGACAATACATTACCAATAATTTTAAAATGAAAGTGCCTTGCAAATGATTTTATGATGAAAATACATTGCAAATGATTTTATTATGACAATACATTACCAATAATTTTACAATGAAAGTGCCTTACAAATGATTTCATGATGAAAATACATTGCAAATGATTTTATTATGACAATACATTACCAATAATTTTACAATGAATGTGATTTGCAAATGATTTAATGATGAAAATACATTGCAAATGATTTTATTATGACAATATGTTACCAATAATTTTACAATGAAAGTGCCTTGCAAATGATTTAATGATGAAAATACATTGGAAATGATTTTATTATGACAATACACTACCAATAATTTTACAATGAAAGTGCCTTGCAAATGATTTAATGATGAAAATGCATTGCAAATGATTTTATTATGACAATACATTACCAATAATTTAAAATGAAAGTGCCTTGCAAATGATTTAATGATGAAAATACATTGCAAATGATTTTATTATGACAATACATTACCAATAATTTTACAATGAAAGTGCCTTGCAAATGATTTCATGATGAAAATACATTGGAAATGATTTTATTATGACAATACATTACCAATAATTTTACAATGAATGTGCCTTGCAAATGATTTAATGATGAAAATACATTGCAAATGATTTTATTATGACAATACATTACCAATAATTTCACAATGAAAGTGCCTTGCAAATGATTTTATGATGAAAATACATTGCAAATGATTTTATTATGACAATACATTACCAATAATTTTACAATGAATGTGCCTTGCAAATGATTTAGTGATGAAAATACATTGCAAATGATTTTATTATGACAATACATTACCAATAATTTACAATGAAAGTGCCTTGCAAATGATTTAATGATGAAAATACATTGCAAATTATTTTATTATGACAATACATTACCAATAATTTTACAATGAAAGTGCCTTGCAAATGATTTCATGATGAAAATACATTGGAAATGATTTTATTATGACAATACATTACCAATAATTTTACAATGAATGTGCCTTGCAAATGATTTAATGATGAAAATACATTGCAAATGATTTTATTATGACAATACCTTACCAATAATTTTACAATGAAAGAGCCTTGCAAATGATTTAATGATGAAAATACATTGCAAATGATTTTATTATGACTATACATTACCAATAATTTTACAATGAAAGTGCCTTGCAAATGATTTAATGATGAAAATGCATTGCAAATGATTTTATTATGACAATACATTACCAATAATTTTACAATGAAAGTGCCTTGCAAATAATTTTATGATGAAAATACATTGCAAATGATTTTATTATGACAATACATTACCAATACTTTTACAATGAAAGTGCCTTGCAAATAATTTAATGATGAAAATACATTGGAAATAATTTTATTATGACAATACATTACCAATAATTTTACAATGAAAATGCCTTGCAAATGATTTAATGATAAAAATACATTGCAAATGATTTTATTATGACAATTCATTACCAATAATTTTACAATGAAAGTACCTTGCAAATGATTTAATGATGAAAATGCATTGCAAATGATTTTATTATGACAATACATTACCAATAATTTTACAATGAAAGTGCCTTGCAAATGATTTAATGATGAAAATACATTGCAAATGATTTTATTATGACAATACATCACCAATAATTTTACAATGAAAGTGCCTTGCAAATGATTTAATGATGAAAGTACATTGAAAATTATTTTATTATGACAATACATTACCAATAATTTTACAATGAAAGTGCCTTGCAAATGATTTAATGATGAAAATGTATTGGGAATGATTTTATCATGACAATACATTACCAATAATTTTACAATGAAAGTGCCTTGCAAATGATTTAATGATGAAAATACATTGGAAATGATTTTAGTATGACAATACATTACCAATACTTTTACAATGAAAGTGCCTTGCAAATGATTTCATGATGAAAATACATTGGAAATGATTTTATTATGACAATACATTACCAATAATTTTACAATGAATGTGCCTTGCAAATGATTTAATGATGAAAATACATTGGAAATGATTTTATTATGACAATACATTACCAATAATTTTACAATGAAAGTGCCTTGCAAATGATTTAATGATGAAAATGCATTGGAATATATATTATTATGACAATACATTACCAATAATTTTACAATGAAAGTGCCTTGCAAATGATTTAATGATGAAAATACATTGGAAATGATTTTATTATGACAATACATTACCAATAATTTTACAATGAAAGTGCCTTGCAAATGATTTAATGATGAAAATACATTGCAAATGATTTTATTATGACAATACATTACCAATAATTTTATAATGAAAGTGCCTTGCAAATGATTTAATGATGAAAGTGCATTGCAAATGATTTTATTATGACAATACATTACCAATAATTTTAAAATGAAAGTGCCTTGCAAATGATTTTATGATGAAAATACATTGCAAATGATTTTATTATGACAATACATTACCAATAATTTTACAATGAAAGTGCCTTACAAATGATTTCATGATGAAAATACATTGCAAATGATTTTATTATGACAATACATTACCAATAATTTTACAATGAATGTGATTTGCAAATGATTTAATGATGAAAATACATTGCAAATGATTTTATTATGACAATATGTTACCAATAATTTTACAATGAAAGTGCCTTGCAAATGATTTAATGATGAAAATACATTGGAAATGATTTTATTATGACAATACACTACCAATAATTTTACAATGAAAGTGCCTTGCAAATGATTTAATGATGAAAATGCATTGCAAATGATTTTATTATGACAATACATTACCAATAATTTAAAATGAAAGTGCCTTGCAAATGATTTAATGATGAAAATACATTGCAAATGATTTTATTATGACAATACATTACCAATAATTTTACAATGAAAGTGCCTTGCAAATGATTTCATGATGAAAATACATTGGAAATGATTTTATTATGACAATACATTACCAATAATTTTACAATGAATGTGCCTTGCAAATGATTTAATGATGAAAATACATTGCAAATGATTTTATTATGACAATACATTACCAATAATTTCACAATGAAAGTGCCTTGCAAATGATTTTATGATGAAAATACATTGCAAATGATTTTATTATGACAATACATTACCAATAATTTTACAATGAATGTGCCTTGCAAATGATTTAGTGATGAAAATACATTGCAAATGATTTTATTATGACAATACATTACCAATAATTTACAATGAAAGTGCCTTGCAAATGATTTAATGATGAAAATACATTGCAAATTATTTTATTATGACAATACATTACCAATAATTTTACAATGAAAGTGCCTTGCAAATGATTTCATGATGAAAATACATTGGAAATGATTTTATTATGACAATACATTACCAATAATTTTACAATGAATGTGCCTTGCAAATGATTTAATGATGAAAATACATTGCAAATGATTTTATTATGACAATACCTTACCAATAATTTTACAATGAAAGAGCCTTGCAAATGATTTAATGATGAAAATACATTGCAAATGATTTTATTATGACTATACATTACCAATAATTTTACAATGAAAGTGCCTTGCAAATGATTTAATGATGAAAATGCATTGCAAATGATTTTATTATGACAATACATTACCAATAATTTTACAATGAAAGTGCCTTGCAAATAATTTTATGATGAAAATACATTGCAAATGATTTTATTATGACAATACATTACCAATACTTTTACAATGAAAGTGCCTTGCAAATAATTTAATGATGAAAATACATTGGAAATAATTTTATTATGACAATACATTACCAATAATTTTACAATGAAAATGCCTTGCAAATGATTTAATGATAAAAATACATTGCAAATGATTTTATTATGACAATTCATTACCAATAATTTTACAATGAAAGTACCTTGCAAATGATTTAATGATGAAAATGCATTGCAAATGATTTTATTATGACAATACATTACCAATAATTTTACAATGAAAGTGCCTTGCAAATGATTTAATGATGAAAATACATTGCAAATGATTTTATTATGACAATACATCACCAATAATTTTACAATGAAAGTGCCTTGCAAATGATTTAATGATGAAAGTACATTGAAAATTATTTTATTATGACAATACATTACCAATAATTTTACAATGAAAGTGCCTTGCAAATGATTTAATGATGAAAATGTATTGGGAATGATTTTATCATGACAATACATTACCAATAATTTTACAATGAAAGTGCCTTGCAAATGATTTAATGATGAAAATACATTGGAAATGATTTTAGTATGACAATACATTACCAATACTTTTACAATGAAAGTGCCTTGCAAATGATTTCATGATGAAAATACATTGGAAATGATTTTATTATGACAATACATTACCAATAATTTTACAATGAATGTGCCTTGCAAATGATTTAATGATGAAAATACATTGGAAATGATTTTATTATGACAATACATTACCAATAATTTTACAATGAAAGAGCCTCGCAAATGATTTAATGATGAAAATACATTGGAAATGATTTATTATGACAATATATTACCAATAATTTTACAATGAAAGTGCCTGGCAAATGATTTAATGATGAAAATACATTGGAAATGATTTTATTATGACAATACATTACCAATAATTTTACAATGAAAGTGCCTTGCAAATGATTTAATGATGAAAATACATTGCAAATGATTTCATTATGACAATACATTACCAATAATTTACAATGAAAGTGCCTTGCAAATGATTTTATGATGAAAATACATTGCAAATGATTTTATTATGACAATACATTACCAATAATTTTACAATGAATGTGCCTTACAAATGTTTTAATGATGAAAATACATTGCAAATGATTTTATTATGACAATACATTACCAATAATTTTACAATGAATGTGCCTAACAAATGAGTTCATGATGAAAATACATTGCAAATGATTTTATTATGACAATACATTACCAATAATTTTACAATGAAAGTGCCTTGCAAATGATTTAATGATGAAAATACATTGCAAATGATTTTATTATGACAATACATTACCAATAATTTTACAATGAATGTGATTTGCAAATGATTTAATGATGAAAATACATTGGAAATGATTTTATTATGACAATACATTACCAATAATGTACAATGAAAGTGCCTTGCAAATGATTTAATGATGAAAATACATTGCAAATGATTTTGTTATGACAATACATTACCAATAATTTTACAATGAAAGTGCATTGCAAATGATTTAATGATGAAAATACATTGGAAATGATTTTATTATGACAATACATTACCAATAATTTTACAATGAAAGTGCCTTGCAAATGATTTAATGATGAAAATACATAGCAAATGATTTTATTATGACAATACATTACCAATACTTTTACAATGAAAGTGCCTTGCAAATGATTTAATGATGAAAATGCATTGCAAATGATTTTATTATAACAATACATTACCAATAATTTTACAATGAAATTAACTTGCAAATGATTTAATGATGAAAATACATTGGAAATCGTTTTATTATGACAATACATTACCAATAATTTTACAATGAAATTACCTTGCAAAAGATTTAATGATGAAAATACATTGGAAATGGTTTTATTATGACAATACATTACCAATAATTTTACAATGAAAGTGCCTTGCAAATGATTTAATGATGAAAATACATTGGAAATTGTTTTATTATGACAATACATTACCAATAATTTTACAATGAAATTGCCTTGCAAATGATTTAATGATGAAAATACATTAAAAATGGTTTTATTATGACAATACATTACCAATAATTTTACAATGAAAGTGCCTTGCAAGGGATTTAATGATGAAAATACATTGGAAATCGTTTTATTATGACAATACATTACCAATAATTTTACAATGAAATTACCTTGCAAATGATTTAATGATGAAAATACATTGGAAATGGTTTTATTATGACAATACATTACCAATAATTTTACAATGAAAGTGCCTTGCAAATGATTTAATGATGAAAATACCTTGGAAATGGTTTTATTATGACAATACATTACCAATAATTTTACAATGAAAGTGCCTTGCAAAGGATTTAATGATGAAAATACATTGGAAATGATTTTATGACAATACATTACCAATAATTTTACAATGAAATTGCCTTGCAAATGATTTAATGATGAAAATACATTGGAAATGATTTTATTATGCCAATACATAAAAATAATTTTACAATGAAAGTGCCTTGCAAATGATTTAATGATGAAAATACATTGGAAATGATGTTATTATGACAATACATTACCAATAATTTTACAATGAAATTGCCTTGCAAATGATTTAATGATGAAAATACATTGGAAATGATGTTATTATGACAATACATTACCAATAATTTTACAATGAATGTGCCTTGCAAATGATTTAATGATGAAAATACATTGCAAATGATTTTATTATGACAATACATTACCAATAATTTTACAATGAAAGTGCCTTGGGAATGATTTAATGATGAAAATACATTGCAAATGATTTTATTATTACAATACATTACCAATAATTTTACAATGAAAGTGCCTTGCAAATGATTTAATGATGAAAATACATTGGAAATTGTTTTATTATGACAATACATTACCAATAATTTTACAATGAAAGTGCCTTGCAAATGATTTAATGATGAAAATACATTGGAAATCGTTTTATTATGACAATACATTACCAATAGTTTTACAATGAAAGTGCCTTGCAAGGGATTTAATGATGAAAATACATTGGAAATCGTTTTATTATGACAATACATTACCAACAATTTTACAATGAAATTACCTTGCAAATGATTTAATGATGAAAATACATTGGAAATGGTTTTATTATGACAATACATTACCAATAATTTTACAATGAAAGTGCCTTGCAAATGATTTAATGATGAAAATACATTGCAAATGATTTTATTATGACAATACATTACCAATAATTTTACAATGAAAGTGCCTTGCAAATGATTTAATGATGAAATACATTGCAAATGATTTTATTATGACAATACATTACCGATAATTTTACAATGAAAGTGCCTTGCAAGGGATTTAATGATGAAAATACATTGGAAATCGTTTTATTATGACAATACATTACCAATAATTTTACAATGAAATTATCTTGCGAATGATTTAATGATGAAAATACATTGGAAATGATGTTATTATGACATCATTAATAATTTTACAATGAAAGTGTCTTGCAAAGGATTTAATGATGAAAATACATTGGAAATGGTTTTATTATGACAATACATTACCAATAATTTTACAATGAAATTGCCTTGCAAATGATTTAATGATGAAAATATATTGGAAATGGTTTTATTATGACAATACATTAGCAATAATTTTACAATGAAAGTGCCTTGCAAAGGATTTATTGATGAAAATACATTGGAAATGATTTTATTATGACAATATATTACCAATAATTTTACAATGAAATTGCCTTGCAAATGATTTAATGATGAAAATACTTTGGAAATGGTTTTATTATGACAATACATTACCAATAATTTTACAATGAAAGTGCCTTGCAAATGATTTAATGATGAAAATACATAGGATGTGGTTTTATTATGACAATACATTACCAATAATTTTACAATGAATGTGCCTTGCAAATGATTTAATGATGAAAATACATTGCAAATGATTTTATTATGACAATACATTACCAATAATTTTACAACGAAAGTGTCTTGCAAATGATTTAATGATGAAAATACATTGCAAATGATTTTATTATGACAATACATTACCAATAATTTTACAATGAAAGTGCCTTGCATAAGATTTAATGATGAAAATACATTGGAAATTGTTTTATTATGACAATACATTACCAATAATTTTACAATGAAAGTGCCTTGCAAATGATTTAATGATGAAAATACATTGGAAATGGTTTTATTATGACAATACATTACCAAAAATTTTACAATGAAAGTGCCTTGCAAATGATTTAATGATGAAAATACATTGGAAATTGTTTTATTATGACAATACATTACCAATAATTTTACAATGAATGTGATTTGCAAATGATTTAATGATGAAAATACATTGGAAATGATTTTATTATGACAATACATTACCAATAATGTACAATGAAAGTGCCTTGCAAATGATTTAATGATGAAAATACATTGCAAATGATTTTGTTATGACAATACATTACCAATAATTTTACAATGAAAGTGCCTTGCAAGGGATTTAATGATGAAAATACATTGGAAATCGTTTTATTATGACAATTCATTACCAATAATTTTACAATGAAATTACATTGCAAATGATTTAATGATGAAAATACATTGGAAATGGTTTTATTATGACAATACATTACCAATAATTTGACAATGAAAGTGCCTTGCAAATGATTTAATGATGAAAATACATTGGAAATGGTTTTATTATGACAATACATTACCAATAATTTTACAATGAAATTGCCTTGCAAATGATTTAATGATGAAAATACATTGGAAATGATTTTATTATGCCAATACATAAAAATAATTTTACAATGAAAGTAACTTGCAAATGATTTAATGATGAAAATACATTGGAAATGATTTTATTATAACAATACATTACCAATAATTTTACAATTTAAGTGCCTTGCAAATGATTTAATGATGAAAATACATTGGAAATGATGTTATTATGACAATACATTACCAATAATTTTACAATGAAAGTGCCTTGCAAATGATTTAATGATGAAAATGCATTGGAAATGATATTATTATGACAATACATTACCAATAATTTTACAATGAAAGTGCCTTGCAAATGATTTAATGATGAAAATACATTGGAAATGATTTTATTATGACAATACATTACCAATAATTTTACAATGAAAGTGCCTTGCAAATGATTTAATGATGAAAATACATTGGAAATGATGTTATTATGACAATACATTACCAATAATTTTACAATGAAAGTGCCTTGCAAATGATTTAATGATAAAAATACATTGGAAATTGTTTTCTTATGCCAATACATAAAAATAATTTTACAAGGAAAGTGCCTTGCAAATGATTTAATGATGAAAATACATTGCAAATGTTTTTATTATGACAATACATTACCAATAATTTTACAATGAAAGTGCCTTGGAAATGATTTAATGATGAAAATACATTGGAAATGATTTTATTATGACAATACATTACCAATAATTTTACAATGAAAGTGCCTTGCAAATGATTTAATGATGAAAATACATTGCAAATGATTTTATTATGACAATACATTACCAATAATTTTACAATGAAAGTGCCTTGCAAATGATTTAATGATGAAAATACATTGCAAATGATTTTATTATGACAATACATTACCAATAATTTTACAATGAAAGTGCCTTGCAAATGATTTAATGATGAAAATACATTGCAAATGATTTTATTATGACAATACATTACCAATAATTTTCAATGAAAGTGCCTTGCAAATGATTTAATGATGAAAATACATTGCAAATGATTTTATTATGACAATACATTACCAATAATTTTATAATGAAAGTGCCTTGCAAATGATTTAATGATGAAAGTGCATTGCAAATGATTTTATTATGACAATACATTACCAATAATTTTAAAATGAAAGTGCCTTGCAAATGATTTAATGATGAAAATACATTGCAAATGATTTTATTATGACAATACATTACCAATAATTTTACAATGAAAGTGCCTTGCAAATGATTTAATGATGAAAATACATTGGAAATGATTTATTATGACAATACACTACCAAAAATTTTACAATGAAAGTGCCTTGCAAATGATTTAATGATGAAAATGCATTGCAAATGATTTTATTATGACAATACATTACCAATAATTTTACAATGAAAGTGCCTTGCAAATGATTTTATGCTGAAAATACATTGCAAATGATTTC